>AWOL01S0003053.1:57413-88568 GCA_000715115.1 Nicotiana otophora | reverse complement strand
CTCATTCGGAATAAACAAGTTTATAGGGAATAACCCGGAATATAAAAGTTAGGAATCTTGATCCAATCATACTTGATCTTACGGAAACAATATGGAACTCGATTCTAAGATAGAAAGTTTAGCCAACATACCTCAATTGAGCTTCCTTACACTCTAAAATGTTCCGAAATTCTTAGCATCTTCAATCTATTTTAGAAATATGACAAGTTGAACCAAACTTAGGAAGATGATCATGGTTCTAGCTCATTTGAGTCTTTTATCAAACACTAGGTGTGCATAAGGTTCTTAAGCCCCCTTTTGTGAAGATTCAATCATTCCCCAACCCATTCTCTGCCAGATTTAGCTCACAACCTTACCACAGACCTCAAGAATACATGCATGCAAGACAACAACCCCCACACCCAATAATTGTCTCTCTAATTATCCCATATTTTGTAAATTTTCGAAATTGAGAGCAAAGACATAGATTCTTACCTTTAGGACGAAGACAACCTTGTTAATCCTCAATGATTGAGCAAGAATTGATGGGTACTAGGTTGAAGGTCACTCCCCCACTCTAAAAACTCCCTTTCACTCTAAAAATATCAGATATATGCTCAAAAATAGACCATGACATATGTTTTAACGGAATAGGGTCGGGTTTAAAAATCACAAAAATGAAGCTCCGGAACAGGGTACGCGGTTCGCATATCGGTCGCATAATCTAGTGCCAAAGACTGCGGTAGTTATGCGGCTCGCAGACCTGTTCTGCGGTCGCATAATGCACCGCAGACCTGTTCTGCGGTCGCATTATGCACCGCCGACCTGTTCTGCGGTCGCATAATGCACCGAAGACCTGTTCTGCGGTCGCATAATGCACCGCAGAACCTCCCTTTGAAAAATTTCAAAGCTGAGTGTGCAACAAGAGTGCGGCCCGCGAAATGGTTATGCGGTCGCATAATGGGCCGCAAAAATGACATAAAAAACTGACCCGAAAACTGCCTCACTCTGCGACCATTATGAGGTCCGCAGAGTGATTTTGCGGACGCATAATGGGCCGCAGAAATGCCTAATATTTCCCAATAGTTTCCTTAAACTCATCAGCGCACTGTTCAATCCAAAAAGTCCGAACCACAAACCATCTACTATTATTAACTTCTACGCCTACCCCTTCATTACGGGACCCCGATTTTTAGGAACATTTTCACGGGGCCTTACACCCTTCCCCACTTAAGATCATTCGTCCTCGAATGATGGTCAAGGTTCACTATTAACATCTTATGCACTCATTTTTCATACCACAGACCATCAACCCCAAATTTGACTAACTCCCTATATTCCCAAAAAAGAATTCGCCAAAGTTTCCCCTGTAACTAGGACTATCCACATGTTAGAGTAACACCAAAACAACTCCTAACAACACATCCACAACTTGACAATGCATTACCATGCATATCAACATCACTAATCTCATTATTATAGACATTATATTATCAAGAGTGATATCTGGACATGAGCTGCACATATTTAAATCATAACACCTAGAAAGTACATTTCAAATCACAATCATTAGACTATACATTCACGTGAGAACATTGTATTTCCTTAACATTTTGGCCCTCAAGGTGGCGACTTACAGATTGCGCCATAACACATTAACGGAGGCAATCTCAACTCCTGGACTTTTCTAACAAGGATAGCAAATAGTTGCTCCTCATAATCCAATTACCCATTAACTTCACATTCTTAGACATAGACACATGAAACATCGGGTACATGGAGAACAATAATAGGGAAACATCATACTCATAGTTTGGCCTATTTACTTCAAGATTCATAAGGCCTAATGTGACTACACATACTTTACCTTTATTAACAATTCACATAGCATCCTCATGGAGAAAATATTGAGAATAACCCGTTCCCTTTCTTCAACTCTAAATCTCTATGTCGAACACCCAAATTAAACCCTTGACGACCTCCAATTAGTCTAGGATGTGATAGCATGAATATGACCATAAAATTTTCTATCCAATATATTTGATCACGGGATGATGCTTCTTCTTTGACATGTTTGAGCCTTTAACCCCCAATAGATTACTATATATATGAACAACGTGGTTCGAGATTGGCTAGAATCATTTAAGACTCCATCAATGTGCTGTGCAAGGCATTTCAGGAGGTTATATCCTAAGAGACATGAAGGTTACTACCAATAGCTCTGGCATGGTTAATCATTGTGATGACATCATTGATTCGACAAATAAGGCATAGAGTTGCCTAGTATGCATTGATAATGTAGGGACGATGTTCATGGTTCTGAGATTTAAAAGAAATGTGTCATAAAAAGGACAACAACAATTGTTTCATTCCATATGTTCCTTGTTTGGAAATAGTAGGCCTCAAAGAGAAATAGTTAAGTACGTGACACTAGTCGTCTTTTGGAGTGCAGGGAAAATAAGTTAACTCGAAATGAGAATATTCTAGCACCCCGAATGTGATATGGGTTTCAAAATACATGAAGTTGCATTATGCTCGTAACATTAACTAGCACAAAGAATCTATGCCACAAGCCTGTGAGGATGAAAAAAAGAAGCTGGACACTTGTGAGATTATTATCATTCTAACAGCTTAACCTTTACAAATAGCGGATACTATGTGAGAGGACTAGAGATAGGACGAATTTGTCTTTCAATTCAATATGCTCATCATATGGCTGCTTAACGTTCAATCTCATCACCCCAAGGCTAAACCTTCCAAACCTGTAGGAAAATTTCACGGGGCCTTACATAAACACCCCAAGGCTTTGCGAACGCATCCTTATCTTCGAGAACGTGAAGAGAAAAAAGCCACCTCCCAGCGAAGACTCTATGTGATTGCAACACACTCTTCGAGATCATGAAGAGGGATGCCAGAAGCATAGAAATCAAAAGTTCCAACACATGAAGAAATGGTTTAAATCCCATCTGAAACACACCCGAAGC
The DNA here is from genome assembly GCA_000715115.1 of Nicotiana otophora. Lineage (NCBI taxonomy): Eukaryota > Viridiplantae > Streptophyta > Magnoliopsida > Solanales > Solanaceae > Nicotiana > Nicotiana otophora. Next base: position 85,605 of record AWOL01S0003053.1, on the reverse strand, counting down.
CCCCGGGACCATGGCCAATCACACCATCCAATCCCAAAACACAATGCGTACTTACACAAAGCTTCAAATCACATCAAACAACACCAAAATCACAAATTGCGTCCCAATTCAAGCCTAATGAACTAATGAATATTTCTAAATGCAAAACTAGCGGCGCACAAGCCTAAACACCTCAAAATGACCTGAACATTTCCATGCAAGTCCCAAATGAACTAAATGACCTATTCCAATTCCCGAAATAATAATCCAAGCCCTACATAAGTAAAATCAACACTCGGTCAAACCTTTAACTTTTCAACTTTCACCTATTTATGTCAAAACAACTTACGGGCCTCCATATTCACATCCATACATATGCCTAAGTCCAAAATCACTATTCGAAGCAACCAAAACGAACTCCGGTAAATTCTTTCAAATCATAAGCTTCTAACTTTGGGACTAAGTGTCCCAATTTACTCAGAAACACACCTGAAACGAAACCAACTACCTCAAAAAGTCACGAAACCACAAATGAACATAGTAGAGAGAATAAATAGGGGAACAAGGTTACACTACTTAAAACAACCGGCCAGGTCGTTACATTCTCCCCCTCTTAAAAAAACATTTCGTACTCGAACATGCCAAGAACCGTTTCGAAGTCATCAAATCACTGAATGAAATCAGCATAAACATTCTCATGGGTGATCCCACGTCAACCTAATCTTCAAAAACCCAACAACACCACCTCAACTGAAGATTATTCTTTCCACCCATACTAATAAGCCTTAGAACCAAATTTCAACATCCAAGTATTTCACCAAAAACCCGATCATCACATAAACACACTGTATCAACTGCAACCTGCCATAAACACTCATGCATAAATAAACAAGGTATGACCATATGATGAAACACATCACCCATCAACCCATATCAACATTGTCGGCCACAATAGCTGCCCATAATCAAACCCAGTACTGCTAACTATCTTTATATCAACTAGAACCTTGTTTCAAACCTTCCCAACACTACTAATGATGTAGGAAACATATAAAGCTCATAAATACTCACCCAATCAACATGTGACACAGTCATGACACAAAATCTCACGTGTCGTGATAGAGCCTATCTCATTACTAGGCAAGCAGACAACCTCAATAAATCACAAATTCGTTTACAATTGAAAATATAATAATTAGATTTAATAGAAAATCCCAACAATACTGATATAAATACAGTCCCAAAAACCGGTGTCACTGAGTACATGAGCATCTAAGTGATGACATAGTCTGACTGATAAAACACTTTATGGAAATACAGAACAATACAAATAACTGAAAGAAAAGGGAGTCAAGGTCTGCGGACGCCAAGAAGATACCTCGATAATCTCTAACAGTTATTCTCCGAAACCTAGCAACCGCCATATCCGGAAGTACCTGGATCTGCACAGGAAGTGCAGAGTGTAGTATGCGTACAACCGACCCCGTGCACTTCATAAGTAACAAGACTAACCTTTGGAATTAAAGTAGTGACGAGCTTAACCGATACAGTCCAATATGAAATAATAGTACAAAAATGTAGGCATGTTTTCAAGTTTAACATATTACTCAATACAAGTAAAATAAATCAACTTTGTATGATAGGAGGAATATGGCATCTCTATATCTATATGCCAATGTACATGATGTATATGGTATACAACCATGGAAGCATCACGTACTCACACTCTTAGAGTACTCAATCACTTAGTATTGTACCCAGGGAAGATCCATCCCTCAATATAAATAGCAACTGACAGTTAGTCACTCAGTACTGTATATGGCCAATCTATCCTAGATATAAATGAATGAAGGCAACTCCATGCCTGGGAACTCCATCCCAAATGTAAACAAATAAGGCAGTCCATGCCCTGAGAAGTCCATCCGAAATATAAATAAATAAGGCAACTTCATGCCCTGGGAACACCATCCCAAATGTGAATATATATGGCAACTCCATGCCCATGAAACTCCATCCCAAATATAATATCCAATGCGCTCACTGTGTGGGGTACAGACTACTAGGTCCGGGCATAAATCAATAGAGCATGCTGCGACATGCAGCCCGATCCCATAAATATAACTCATAATCAGGCCCTCGGCCTCACTCAGTCAATAATCTCTCCAGTCTCTCGGGCTCACAATATCATGAAAATTAGCCCGACAAAATGATATGCAAATAATAGATGTGACTGAGTATAAAGTAAAATTTTAAACAATTAATTCAACAATAGCACGACTTCTACGGGTTCTAAAAATATCAGCACGTAGTCTAAACATGAGCTTTAATATGAGTGTCAGCTCAATACCTTTGTGGATAATGACATGATTATTTGATTGTTAAACTTCACGGAATCAATTAAGTCACAAATTCTATGGTGCACGCCCACACGCCGTCACCTAGCATGTGCGTCACCTCAAATCAGTCACATAACACGTAATTTCTTGAATTTATACCCTTAGAACAATGTTTAGAAATGTTACTTACCTCAAACCGTGTAATTCTTTATTCCAATATGCCCTTGCCTCGCCAATCAAGCCTCAGAACTCCTCGAATGTAGTCACATTTAATTCGATATAGTCAACACAAATTATAGGAATTAATTCCATATAAAAATAAAAATTTTCCAAAGAAACCAAAATTCCATTCAAAAATCGCCAGTGGGACCCACATCTCGGAACCTGACAAAAGTCAAAAAATATGAACGCCCATCCAACCATATAAATTTTACCAAATTCCAACATCAACTCAACCCTCAAATCTTCAATTTAACCTTTAGGGTTTTCAAAATTGTTTTCCAATTTAAAACACCAATTAAATGCTAAAAATAACTATAGATTTGGGTAATTTGACAAAAATTGAGTTAACAACACTTACCCCGATGTTTCCATTGAAAATATCCCAAAGATCGCCTCTCCCCGAGCTCCAAATCGTCAAAAAGGGAAAATGAGACGAACATAACATAAGTTCTGATGCCCAGCCATTTCCACTATGTGATCGCGGACCAACTCACGCGATCGCGAAGAACAATTTTCCCCTGCCACAATTTTATCTTACCTGATCGTGGATCCCTTCACGCGATCGCGAAGCATATCTTCCTCCACCCAACGTGATCGCATAGCATAGCGCGTGAAGTTTCCAGTTGCCTCCTTCACTCTATGCAAACATGGCTTAATCCACGCGTTCGCCCAGTACTGCTGGCTAACAGCTTTGCAATCGCGAACTTACCTAACCGATCGCATAGCAAAATTATTCCAGCTGTCCAATTTCTCCTGCGCGATCGCAGACCTTCTTACACGATCACGTAGAAGGAAACCAGACAGTGCACCGGAAAAACTTCAGCAAAACTCCTAGTCTGAAATTTGATCTGTTAACCATCCGAAACTCACCCGAGGCCCCTTGGACCTCAACCAAATAAACCAACAAGTCGTAAAACATACTGCGGACATAGTCAGAGCCTCAAATCACATCAAACAACGCTAAAAACACGAATCATACCCCAATTCAGGCCTAATGAAAACTAACAAATTCCAACTTGTACATTCGATGCCAAAACCTATCAAATCAAATCCGATTAACCTCAAATTTTGCACACAAGTCATAAATGACATAACGGGCCTATTCAAATTGCCACAATCCGATTTCGACCCCGATATCAAAAAGTCAACTCCCCAGTCAAACTTCCAAACTTAAATTTCCATTTTTTGCCATTTCAAGCAAAAGTTTACTACGGACCTCTAAATAAATATCCGGACACACTCCTAAGTCAGAATTCACCATACGGAGCTATTGTAACCATCAAAATTCCATTCCATGGCCATTTACACATAATTCTTCATTCTGTCAATTATTTCAACTTAAACTTTAAATCTTGGAACTAAGTGTTCTAATTCTTTCTGAAACCTCCTCGACAAGTCACATAACCATAATTGAACACAAAATAAGTAGTAAATGGGGAAACGGGGCTGCAATACTCAAAACGACCGGTCGGGTCGTTACACTCCCCGTCTTAAACAAACGTTCGTCCTCGAATGGATTTAAAATTATACCTGGAGTGTCAAATAGGTGTGGATATTTGCTCTGCATCTCCCGCTCAATTTCCCAAGTAGTGTTTCCGACTGGCTGACCTCTCCCTTGCATTTTCGCTGAGGCTATGTTATTTTATCTTAACTTTCGAACCTGCAGATCCAAAATAGTCACCGGCTCCATATCATAAGTCAAATTAACATCCAGGTGAATTGTGCTAAAGTCCAAAACATGAGACGGATCCCTAACATATTTACGAAGCATAGATACATGAAACACTAAATGAACACTCGATAGACTAGGAAGCAATGCAAGTTTATAAGCCACATCTCCAATCCTCTCAAGTACCTCAAAAGGNTAGGCAGCAATGCAAGTTTATAAGCCACATCTCCAATCCTCTCAAGTACCTCAAAAGGCCCAATATACCGAGGACTCTACTTGTCCTTCTTCCCAAATCATATAACACCCTTCATAGGCGATGTTCTGAGTAGTACCTCCTCTCCTACCATGTAAGAAACATCACAAACCTTCCGGTCAGCATAACTCTTCTGTCTAGATTGCGTCGAGCATATTTGATCCTGAATGAATTTAACTTTTTCCAAAGCATACTGAACTAAGTCAGTACCCAATAGCCTAGCCTCACCCGAATCAAACCAACCTACCGAAGTCTAACACCGTCTCCCATATAAAGCCTCATACGGAGACACCTGAATGCTCAATTGGTAGGTAATATTATATGCAAACTTTTCTAGCGACAAAAACTGATCCAAAGAACACCCAAAATCGATAACACAAGCATGTAACATATCTTCCAATATCTAAATAGTGCGCTCGATTTGTCCATCCATTTGAGGGTGAAATGGTATACTCAACTAAACATGTACGCCTAACTTTTGCTGCACTGCTCTCGAAAAATGTGATGTAATTTGCGTACCCCTATATGAAATGATGGACAGCAGCACATCGTGAAGGCGAACAATCTCATGAATATAAATCTCAGCTAACCGCTCCAAAGAATAAATAGTACCGACTGGAATAAAATGCGCGGACTTGGTCAATCTATCCACAGTCATCCAAATAGCATCAAACTACCGCAAATTCTGTGGGAGCCCAACTATGAAGTCTATGGTGATCCGCTCCCACTTCCAGTCCGAAATTTCAATTCTCTGAAGCAATCCGCCCGATCTCTGGTGCTCGTACTTCACCTGCTGACAATTTAAACACCGAGCTACAAACCCCACTATATCTTTCTTCATCCTTCTCCACCAATAATGCTTACTGAAGTCATGATATAGCTTTGCGGCACCCGGGTGAATGGAATACCACGAACTGTGGGCCTTCTCAAGAATCAACTCACGCAGCCCATCTACGTTCTGTATACAAATCCGACCCTGCATCCTTAACACCCCATCATCTCTAATAGTAACATCTTTGGTATCGCCATGCTGAACGGTGTCCTTTAAGACAAGCAAATAGGGATCATCATACTGGCTCTCGCTCATGCGGTCATATAAGGAAGACCGGGAAACTACACAAGCTAGAAGCCGACTGGGCTGTGAAACATCTAACCTCACGAACTGATTGGCTAAAACCTAAATATCTGATGCAAATGGTTTCTCACCGACAGGAATATATGCAAGACTACTCATACTCACCGCCTTTCTACTCAAGACATTAGCCACCACATTGGCCTTTCCGGGATTATACACAATGGTAAAATCATAGTCTTTTAGAAGCTCCAACCATTTGTGCTGCCTCAAATTTAGATCCTTTTGTTTGAATAAGTGTTGTAGGATCCAGTGATCTATAAATACCTCACAAGACACATCGTAAAGATAGTGCCTCTAAATATTTAATGCTTGAACAATAGCTGCTAACTCTAAATAATGAACATGGTAGTTCTTCTCGTATGGCTTCAACTGGAGCAAAGCATAAGCAATTACTCTACCCTCCTGCATTAAGACACACCCAATACCAATCCGAGAAGCAACACAATACACAGTATAAATGTAAGGCCCCGTAAAATTTCACAGAGGAGAAATAATGTTTTGGACTTTTTGGTTTGGACAATGAACTGGATAGTAAAGAAAAACATTTTGGCAGAGAAATGCATTTCTGCGGTCCATTGTGCAACCGCAAAATCAATCTGCGGATAGCATAATGGCCGCAGATTGAGGCAAGAGAGGGGCATTTTTGGACGTGATTCTACGGTCGAATATGAGACCGCAAAACTATTCTGCAGTTCATTATGTGACAGTAGAACAGGTGTGCAGGCCGCATAGTGACTGCAGACCCAGTTATACTTTTGCCAAATTTTGGACACCAATTATGCGACCGATATGCGGTCCACATAACGATTATGCGATCGCAGACCTTGTTCCGAAGCTTCATTTTTGGGTTTTTAAAACCCGACCCTACTTCGTTAAATACCCGACCTTGTTCCAGAGCTTCTGAAAGCTCTCTTCACACTTATCTGACTACCTGAATGGAGCACCTTGCTTGGTCAATTTAGTCATAGGCGCGGCAATGGATGAGACCCCTTCCACAAAACGATAATAATATAAGCCAACCCAAGAAAACTCTGAATCTCGGTAGCTGAAGATGGCCTGGGCCAACTCTGAACTGCATCTATCTTTCTCGGATCTGCACAAATCCCTTTTCCAGACACCACGTGTCACAAGAATGCTACTAAACTAAGCCAGAACTCACACATGGTGAATTTGGCATAAAGTTTCTCCTCCCTCAGCCTCTGTAGTACAATTCTCAAATGTTGTGCATGCTCTTCATGGTTACGTGAGTACACCAGGATATCATCAATAAATACTATGAAAAACGAATCAAGATAGGGATGGAATACACTGTTCATTAGTTGTATAAATGTTGCTGGGGCGTTGGTCAGCCGAAAAGACATCATGAGAAATTTATAGTGTCCATAACGGGTCCTGAATGTCGTCTTATGAATATTCGAATCCCGAATATCAACTGGTAATATGCAGACCTCAAATATACTTTGGAATAAACTCTAGCTCCTTGGAGCTGGTCAAATAAATCATTAATGCGCGTCAAAGGATACTTGTTTTTTATTGTAACTTTATTCAACTGCTTGTTGTCAATGTAAATCCGGACAGTACCATCATTCCTTTTCACAAAAAGAACTGGTGCCCCCATGGCGACACACTAGGCCTAATAAACCCCTTATCAAGAATATCCTTAAGCTAGTCTTTCAGTTATTTCAACTCTGCTAGTGTCATACGATATGGAGGAATAGAAATGGGCTGAGTGCCCGGCACCAAGTCAATACGGAAATCAATATCCCTCTTGGGTGGCATATCCAAAAGATCTGCAGGAAACACATCCAAAAAATCTCGCACTACCGTAATGGAATGAATGGTAGGAGTGTCTAGATCAACATCTCTCACAAAGGCCAAATATGATAAACACCCCTTCCCAACTATTCGTTGGGTCTTTAAAAAAGAAATTACCCTGCTGGGGACAAAATCTGGAGTACATCTCCACTATAACCTTGGCAACCCTGGCATTGCCAACGTCACAGCCTTAGCGTGACAATCTAGAATAGCATGACATGGAGACAACCAATCCATTGTCACGACCCAAATCGATGGGTTGCGATGATCACCCGGTACCTTACTCAACCGAGTACCAACATAATGTATCTTTTTTATTTCATCATCATATACACGTGACATACGGGCCTACCGTGACGGGCACCTGGTACCTTACTCAACCGAGTACCAACATAATGTATCTTTTTTATTTCATCATCATATACACGTGACATACGGGCCTACCGTGACGGGCACCTGGTACCTTACTCAACCGAGTACCAACATAATGTATCTTTTTTATTTCATCATCATATACACGTGACATACGGGCCTACCGTGACGGGCACCTGGTACCTTACTCAACCGAGTACCAACATAATGTATCTTTTTTATTTCATCATCATATACACGTGACATACGGGCCTACCGTGACGGGCACCTGGTACCTTACTCAACCGAGTACCAACATAATGTATCTTTTTTATTTCATCATCATATACACGTGACATACGGGCCTACCGTGACGGGCACCTGGTACCTTACTCAACCGAGTACCAACATAATGTATCTTTTTTATTTCATCATCATATACACGTGACATACGGGCCTACCGTGACGGGCACCTGGTACCTTACTCAACCGAGTACCAACATAATGTATCTTTTTTATTTCATCATCATATACACGTGACATACGGGCCTACCGTGACGGGCACCTGGTACCTTACTCAACCGAGTACCAACATAATGTATCTTTTTTATTTCATCATCATATACACGTGACATACGGGCCTACCGTGACGGGCACCTGGTACCTTACTCAACCGAGTACCAACATAATGTATCTTTCTTATTTCATCATCATATACACGTGACATATGAGCCTAATAGGCCAACATCATCATTTATAAACTCAAAACATAGGCCGGCAAGGCCATACAATCTTTCACGTATACGACATATGTCTACAAGCCTCTAAAAGTATATAAATGTCGTAAAGGTTGGGACAGGGGCCCGCCATACTAATCAGTACATGTTCTAATCATACTGACCATATAAGCAACTCCGGAATAAATAGAATGCACCAACATCTTCCGCTGAGCTAATCGCCTACTGGAAGGACTCTCGACCTACCTGCGGGCATGAAACGCAGTGTCCCCAGGAAAAAGGGATGTCAGTACATATAATGTAGCGAGTATGTAAGGAATGAAATACAGTAAATAATAGACATGAGAGAAACATAGAGTAAAAGACTCGACATGTACGTCTGCATAGCTCTGTGAATCATTTCATTTTTGTAATATCATGCATATGCATATAAATGGCATACCATGCATTGTTATATGTGTTCAGAACATCATCAAGCCTCTGAGGGCATCCCATTATATCATTTCAGCCATTGTGGGCAAATCATCAATGTATACCAGCTGATCAGGTGGTGGTGCGTATATAATGTCGTAACATTTTCCCATATCCCATATACATATATATAATATATACGTATATAACTCCATCTGGTCATGGGTCAATGTACATGTATAAATGCACGAAATACATAAGAAATACGTTAACAAGATTTTCTAGGAAAGTCATAAAAATAATATGCCTGTCGGATAAATGTTATCAAATATGTATTTTTCTGAGACCCATGAACAGAAGACATAATAATAATTCACATGGGGAATGAAGAATATAGACACCCCTAATATTTCTATGAATAGAGTCATTTATGGAAATTGTGCGTTTGCTCATTTCGTATAGATCATGCCAAAAGAAAAGAAGGGATAGCCTTAACATACCTGGAGTAGGAAAATATCCGTATGATATTCTTGGAAAAGGTTGCACCGTACTCCTGTAGAACTGCAAAATTTTTACGCTGTTAAGCTTCTAATAATTCTCGTTGGATTTTGGTTGAAAGACACTTTGTTGAAAGCTCATAAAAATGGCTAACGTTCTGGTTGTAATAATGATTAACATTCTGATGGTAAGAATGACTAACATTCTAATTGTAAGAATGACTAACATTCTGATTGTATAGTCTTTAGTATGGAAAATATTAGAGTGGAGTGAATGTGTAACTAACACATTATGCCACCTAATAAGAAATGATTAAGAGTCATTTCTTTAGAATGTGGCTCGCTGCCACGTTTTTGTTTTAGGGGGGGTGAGGGGTTTGGTCTTATCTCATAATTTATTAATTAATTAGGTAATGTCCCGTTACCCGATAATTAACCAATTATCCGCAAAATTAAAAATTATCTCAAATTACTTAAAATACTACCCGCTTGCAACATACCTTATACACATTACTATCATGGTCATGTGGTACCTTGTATGGTACTAGTCCATAAATACCGGGTATTTTAGCTTGGGCCGTATTTTATCCAACCATGTCAAACTTTGACGTAAATTCATTTTCTTTAATTTTCTTACCCTTTCATCTTAACGAATTTACTCATCACTTGTTTGAAATAACGTAATACTTATAATTCCAAAATAATCTTGTTCCCAAGCTTACGTCGATTAACTTACGACGAAATGTTTAACGTACAAAAATGCGGGATGTGACATCTCATTTCCGAGCTGTCATCAATTTATTTGTGGCGTACTATCACGTACGAAAATATGGGGTGTAACATCATTCCCCTCTTTGGAACATTCGTCCTCGAATGTTGACTGATGCACTTATCGTTCTCATAACCCATAGTCCTTGCGAATACTTTAATACTCTTCTTGCCATTTAGGAAACTGTTCTTTGAATAAATCCAAAGGCCATGGCATTCTCTCCTTTAGGCCTCTTTCTCATACAAAGACTCGTGGTCGGAATCGTGCAGTTTGTAGGACTCTGACTTTGTAAGTGCGCCTATGTGACTCTTCTTTCCCTTTTCCTCTAGTATTTAGCCCATCTCTAGGCCTCACTTTGTAAACATATACAGAGCATGACAAGATGTCCCTCTAGGAGTCTATAGGTATACTGAAGTTCTTCGCTCGATACTTTGTCGAACTTATGAATATTGCTATATCATATTTCATAGGCCCGGTTATCTATCCGTATGACTTTACTGCATCTAGGTAGGTCATACTATACCATAACTCTTACTTCGATTTATAGTTGTTGAGGTCTGCTACCAAATTCTAGCTGACTCTTGTTGCTTATCCTATATGTATAAATCTAGGTATTTTAATGCTTCCTCATTACTGTTCGTCTTAAGAATGATGACTTAATTCTCATCTCATACTTTGTGACTTTTGTCCATCCATTGTTGATTCACCTCAATATTGATCTACAATATACCACCGATAACTTGAAATCTCTTACGTAATCACTAGGGCTCACGTTGCATTGAGGATCATTTGAAGTGATTTTCCTAACCCACCTGGGGGCGATACCGTACTTCCATAACTGTATTTCATGGCATCCCAACATGATTCATCTTATGGGTGGAGGTATTCTAATCCCGTGCCGTCCATGAAATCAAATCATTACTCAATCTAAGGCCCAAACGTCATCCTTTATCTTTCACAATTACACCCTCATTGTACTACCAGGGCAACATTCCATCTCTTCTAAATGCTACTAATCATAGACTCCTTTGAGTTCATTCACGTTATACAGAACTTTCTATAACTTAGACAAACCATCAGCTCTCTTGTTTTCATGGGCTTAATCCCAAGGACTTATCCGTTCTCATCACCTTCTTACTTGCCCTTTCTTATCCTTACACCTGTCTTCCTAGAACCTTGTCGCTTTACCATACCTTAGCTTGTGACCTACACATATTAATTTATACTACTCGCAACCTTCATTCATCTTGCTTGCACCACAAATTTACTTATGTGATTTTGGAACATCAATCGAAACATCACATCGTCTCTAACTCTTATTTACTCTCTTAACTGGACCTCTCGATATCTAGAAATCATCGACTAGAAGATATGTCACTGAAGATGCCACTATCATTCCTGGATACTAAATCCCAGCGTTTCTAGCCTTCTGCTTGCAGTATGGACTATTCACGATCTTCTGCACTTGAGTATCTCATACGTTGTTCACCTTTATCTTACTTGCCTTAAACTCTCGCATCACATCTTTTATTTCTTTCGTAACCTACCTTCCACATAGGTGTTATTCACATCCATAACTTGAAACTCTATTATAATACATGTACCTCTGGTTCATACGCAATCCGGTGGGAGCTTCATACTGACTTATTATGAGGCTGGTACTTTTCTGATTAGCTTTATCATAGAGCCGTTATATAATATGGCTAATGTACTATCTCTCTTGTATTTAAGAGTGATCCTATAATGTTCTCAATCACGAGGTCTAAAATTTTCTTGGTCCAATAATCAGACTCATGATTTACTGAGTTGATGTAACTATTTAATTTCCTCTTCATTCTAATCAGCCTTCATGTAGGCTTAAACTATCTTCCGATATGCGGCTCCTGTGATTAGTTATTAATTTAGCCTTTCATGGGCACTATGGACTATCCATGACATAATCTTCTAACAATTCAATCATTTGTCTATGCCCTGGGCTCAATTCTTTCTTTCACTTATACCGGTGTCTTCTACGGCTATATGATTGTCACATATATGCTGCATGGATAATACTCTGAAATCTTACATGCATTCATAACGTAACTCACTCTAGATCACTGATCGAATAATTCCTTTCGTTCCTTCTCCATTTTCTTTAAATGTAAGCAATTACTTTTCCTGGTCATTTTGCCAATTATTGCATGTATACTTGGCTTATCTTAGTTCCCACGCATGCCAAAATTTTCATGCAACTCAGATGATCTCGAACATTACTTTTGATTTTTCTTCCCGTTCCTTAGCCACGGTAGGTACCACTTCCTTATGGAGAGCATACAATGTTGTTGTGAGACTGTTGTTACAAGACCATTTCCTCCTTAGGTTACTGAGCTTAGGTTGAAGCCTTCTTCCTTACTTCCTCAGCTAGTCTTTCATTGTAGTATTTAGGGAGGATCCTCTGATTCTTGTAAAGCTGTGAGATTTTCACATCGTATACCCGATAGAATTTTTGATGTCCTTCCTCGTCTATAATTACCCGTAGTTACTTACCTCTACACCCTTGTGCTTGTAGGTTTGCTTGTGAACTGATATTTTGACTGTCTTCCCAGTGGGATGCTCTTTTATTTCCGTAACACTCATACGGTACCTTTACTACCCAAGTCCTATCTGAATATTTCTCAAGGATCACGATGTCGTATCTGCGAGACTGAATTCCCTATGTTGGGGTTCACTATGTTCATCTTGCACAATCTATTAATTTATCGGTGTCCTCTTGTTTAGCCATAACTAGGATTTTCGTGGAACAACTACTAACTACTCGTTGGCCCATCCTCATATCAATATTCTGCGTAATCTTTCTTGGGTTATTTCATTTGCATTAACATATGGCTCACAGTGGCTCCTTATTACGAAAAATGTAAGCATGTTTTCAAGTTCAACATATAACTTAATACAAGTAAAATAAATCAACTCTATTTGATACGAGGAATATGATATCTCTATATATACATGCCAATGTATATGCTGTATATGGTATACTACCATGGAAGCATCACGTACTCACACTCTTAGAGTACTGAATCACTCAGTACTGTACATGCAGGTCCAACCCAGGGAAGATCCATCCCTCAATATAAATAGCAACTGACAGTCAGTCACATAGTACCGTATATGGCCAATCTAGCCTAGATATAAATGAAAAAAGACAACTCCATGCCTTGGCAACTCCATCCCAAGTGTAAATAAATAAGGAAACTCCATGCCCTGGGAAGGCCATCCCAAATATAAATAAATAAGGCAACTCCATACCCTGGGTACTCCATCCCAAATGTGAATATATATAGCAACTCCATGCCCAGGGAACTCTATTTCAAATATAATATCCACTGCACTCACTGTGTGGGGTGCAAACTCCGAAGGGGATCCTTCGTCCCAAACACTATAATAAGCCACGTCCAGGCATAAATCAATAACGCATGTTGCGGCGTGCAGCCCGATCCCATAAATATAACTCATAATCAGGCCCTCATCCTCACTCAGTCATTAAACTCTCCAGTCTCTCGGGCTCATAATGTGATGCAAATTAGCCCGTCAAAATGATATGATGTATCAATGAATGGCAACAAAGACTGAGATATGATATGCAAATAATAGATGTGACTAAGTATAAATTATATTTTTAAACAATTAATTCAACAACAGCACGACCTCTGCGGGTCCCAAAAATATCGGCACATAGTCTAAACATGAGCTTTCATATGAGTCTCAGCTCAATTTCTCTAACACATGGAGGATATGTGGATAATGACATAATTATTTTATTACAAAATTTCACATAATCAATTAAGTCACGAATTCTACGGTGCACGCACACACGCCCGTCACCTAGCATGCGTGTCACCTCAAAACCAGTCACATAACACGTAATTTCGAAAATTTATACCCTCAGAATCAATTTTAGAAGTATTACTTACCTCAAACCGTGTAATTCTTTCTTCCAATATGACCTTGCCTTGCGAATCGGCCTCTGAACACCTCGAAGCTAGTCATAATTAATTAGATACAATCAACACAAATTATAGGAATTAATTCCATATGAAAATACAAATTTTCCAACAAAATCCGAAATTCTACTAAATAATTGCAAGTGGTGCCCACATCTTGGAACCTGACAAAAGTCACAAAATATGAACGTCCATCCAACCACGAGTCCAACCATACAAATATTTACCAAATTGCAACCTCAACTAGACCCTCAAATCTTCAATTTAACCTTAAGAGTTTTCGCAATTGTTTTCCAACTTAAAACACCAATTAAAAGCTAAAATAACTATAGATTCGGGTAATTTCACCTAAATTGAGTTAAGAACACTTACCACGAATCTTTCCTTGAAATTCTCCCAAAAATCACCTCTCCCAAAGCTCAATATCGTCAAAAATGGAGTGTCATTTTTAGAACTTAAGTTCTACTGCCCAGTCAATTCCTCTATGCGACAGCGGAACAACTCACACGATCGCGAAAAACAATTTTCCCCTGACAAAATTTTTCCTTAAGCGATCGCGGATCCACGCATCCCATAGCACAACGCGTGAATTTTCCAGTTCCCTCCTTCACACTATGCAAACGCGGCTTAATTCACGCATTCGCATAGTATTGCTGGCCAACAGCTTCGCGATCGCGGACTTGCCTACACAATCGCATAGCACAAAAATTACAGCTTTCCAATTTAGCCTATGCAATCGTGGACCTTCTCACTCAATCGCGTAGTAGGCAACCAGACAGTCCACCAGAAAACCTTTAGCAAAACTCCAAGTCAAAAATTCGATCTGTTAGCTATCCGAAACTCACCCGAGGCCCCCGGGTCCTCAACTAAATACACCAGAAAGTCCTAAAATATCATACAAACTTTGTCGAAGCCTCAAATCACATCAAACAATGCTGAAAACACAAATCGTACCCCAATTCAAGCCTAATGAAAACTAACAAATTCCAGCTTCAACATTTGATGTCGAAACCTATCAATTCAAATCAGATTGACCTCAAATTTTGCACACAAGTCAAGAATGACATAAGGGACCTATTCATGTTTCCATAATCGGATTTCAACCATGATATCAAAAAGTCAATGTAGGCCCAGTAAAAATTTCCTAATGATTTAAGATTTTAAAGTGCGACAACAGTATTTAGGAATAATGTATTTGAGTATTAAAGGAGACCTATGGGATAGAGCCATATAATTTTAAATTTATAATGTATGTTTAAGGTGTGTTGGAACATACTAAGGAGTTTTGTGAATGGCAAAAACTTGTGTGGAACAAGTTGGATACATTAAGTGGAAACGATGTTCAATTGTCACAAGACTCGAATTCAAATGAATATAAATCCCTCCATATAATGACTTAGGTGGTGATATACCTATAAAATTAAATTTCTTTTATTCTAGTTTCCAACGCATCAAACCGTTTGTAATTTGGACATTTTAACAGAAAGTTATGGCCATTTTACTAGACCAATGTCATATGCGTGCCTAGATGTGCGGTCACGCATATTTGGGCATTTCTGCCTAGTGTGCATGGCCAGATGCGCAGCCACTTGCCTTGGTGTGCGGCCCCACATGTAGGAGCCCATTCAAGAGGTAAGATTCCAACCCCTAGTCTTCAATTTTGAGTTTGGGGTAAAAGATGGATGATTGGGAGTATGATTCTTGGGTGTAAGAGTATTAATTATATATGCTTGTACCAACAAGGTTTGTGGGAAGATTGTTAAGATAAAATCAGTTAAGATTGGGTTGAGGAGTGAAGGAAATCTTGTAGAAGAACCTTGTATCCAAATTTGCACACCTAGTGTTTGATAAAATGCTCAAATGAGCTGAAACCATGAATATCTTCTTAATTTGTGTTCAATTTTGTTATGTCTCAAAATAGATTGGGATTGCTAGAATTTCCAGAACATTTTAGTAATTTAAGAAAAACTCAAAGTAAGGTATATTGGCTAAACTACTCTCTTAGAATTGAATTCCATGATGTTCCCGTTAGTTTCAAATATGGTTGTCTCAAGTTCCTTATTCTATGTTCCGAGATGTTCCCAATAAATTTGATTGTCCCGAATAAGCGAAGTGTCGAGAATTATATATTCAAAACGTGTTCCGAATGTTCCTATGAGATTATGTTATCCTTCGGGAATGTGTTCAAGAATGATATGTGCATTAAAGTTATGGCTTTGATTCGTGTTTCAAATGAAAGTTATGATGCCAACTTGTGTTAGAAAACCTCGATATGCTTAAGACTCTTAATTACTCATATGTGTACCTGAAGTCTTGATTGAAAATGTCTTGTTGTTGATAATCTATAAAAATGCTTGAAAGTGAAAAAAGTGAATTGAAGATATAAAGTGTGGCCATTGTAAACAAACCTATTGTGCTTAACATTGTGACTGAGTTCTAGAAAGCAAATAACAGTTAATTCAAAAGGTACCCGACTGCCGCGGGTCCCAACAGTGATATCATATGGCCTAAGCGTGGTTTCTAATATGAATAGCAGTCAAATTTCTAGAAGACAGAGGGAACATGTAATTAACAATAAGCTATTCGACTTTACAGTCTCATGGGACGGACCAAGTCACAATCCCCCACGGTGCATGCCCACACGCCCATCACCTAGCATGTGTGTCACCTCCTAAACAATAACATCATACCAAAATTCGGGGTTTCATACCCTCAGGACCAGATTTAAAACTGTTACGTACCTCAAACCGCACAAATATCCTACTCCGACATGCCTTTGCCCCTCGAATCAATCTCCAAATACCCCCAAATCTAGCCACAAGCAGTACGTTATAATTAATATAGGCTAAAAGAATCAATTCCACAAGAAAAACATGAAATTATAAGCCAAATCCGAAATAGGCTCAAACCGGCCCTCGGGCCCACATCTCAAAATCCGACAAAGCCGCAAAATGTGAACACCCATCCACTCACGAGTCCAACCATAAAAGAATTACTCGAATCCAACCTCAAATCGCCTTCCGAAACTCGAAATTTTAGCCTATGAAGTTTCTACCATTGTTTTCCAAATTTACAACTCAAATCCCTAATTAGATTATGCAAAATAGCAATAGGTTCATGAAATATAGTCTAATCCGAGTTAGAATCACTTACCCCAACAATCCTCTTGAAGAAACCTCGAAATATTGCCTCGCACCGAGCTCTCAAAGTCCTAAAATCGAAATGGAAATCAAACCGTCGAAATCCCATTTTCTGTCCAGTTCTTCCGCATCTGCGGACCCATTGTTGCACCTGCGGAAATTCCCTCCCAGGTGCGGAAATGACTTAAGGGACTGGGTCCGCATCTGCGAGCAATTGGTTGTACCTGCGTATGCGCACCTGCGAACAAAGGTCCGCTTCTGCGATATTTCTCTCCATCTCAGTCTCCGCATCTGCGGAGCTTCGAGCGCATCTGCGGGCTCGCAGATGCGAAAATGCCCTCGCACCTGCGACCCCTGCCATCTCCTCAACTCCCGCTTCTGCACTCCTTTATCCGCATGTGCGAGTACGCACCTGCAGCCTCCCCACTGCAGGTACAAAACCACCAGATATTAGAAGGCTTCAGCCATTTGCCTAAGTCCAAATTCAAACCGTTAAGCATCTGAAACACACCCGAGGCCCCCGGGACCTCAGCAAAATATACCAACAAGTCCTAAAAAAACATACTGACTTAGTCTAGCCATCAAAACACATCAAACAACAACAAAAACACGAATCACCCTCCAATCCAAACTTAATGAACTACGAAATTTCCAAATTCTACAAACGATGCCGAATCATACTAAACCACGTCCGATTGACCTCAAATTTAGCACAAAAGTCATATTCAACATTACGGACCTACTACAACTTCTGGAATCAAAATCCGACCCCGATTTGAAAAAGTCAACCACCCGGTCAAACTTCCAAAAAATTTAACTTTCGCCATTTCAAGCCTAAATTAGCTACAGACCTCAAATTTACAGTCCGGACACGCTACTAGATCCAAAATCACACAAAAGAGATAATGGAATCAACTGAACTCCATTCCAGAGTGGTCTTCACATAGTTCCGACTACGGTAAAAATCCTGAGACTTAAGCTTCCGTTTTAGGACTAAGTATGCAAAAACACTCCGAAACCAAAAACAGGACCTCCCGGCAAGTCACATAAGCAGAAAAGGTATGGGAAAGCAGTAAATTGGGGATCGGGGCTAATACACTCAAAACGACCGACCGGGTCGTTACATCAAAGTTAGACAATATACTTACCTTTTGAAGTTATGCTGATATTCCAAAATTGCCTTCTTTCTTGAATTGACCTCCGGACCGCTCCAGTCTATCCAAATTAATTGTAAAACTTCATTAAAATTCATCAGAAACAATTCCGGATAATAAAATGTCGACTTAAAATGTTATTCTTAAAAGTCAGCCAAAAGTCAACGAGGCACCTGACTCTCGGAACCCGACGTAATTTTCACGAAATGTGAACACCCATTTCGATACGAGTTACACCATACCAATTTTATCGAATTTCAATAACAAAGCGTCCTCAAAATCTTGAATTTCGGTTATTTGAAAAGTTTTTACAATAATTCCCACTTCCGCCACTAAACTCGAATTAAATGATGAATATAACAATAGATTCATTAAAATATAATCACTTTCGGATATAGAACACTTACCCCAACCATGCTTGTGAAATCTCCCTCCAGAATCGCGCAAAACAGAGCTCCAAAAATCCCAATCAAAAATGACGAAAGGACCATTTTTGGTCCTTAATATTCTGCCCAGTTTCGCATCTGCGGACGAGTCGCCGTATCTGCGGAGCAGCTTTTGCGAGCCTAAACTCACTTCTGCCAAAGTGCACTGCCCAGCCGACCCTTGTATCTGCGGAAGAATTTCCGCTTCTGCGAGAATCGCAAGTGCAACGCCACGGCTCGGTTCTGCGTAAAGGGTCGCTTCTGCGATGGCTAGGTCCTTCTGCGCAGAAATTGCCGCTTCTGCGGCCTTCTTCATCAGCTTATGCTCAAGTCCCTTATGCGTTGCAAGACCTTGCTTCTGTGAGGTCGCTTGTGCGATCAAATACTTCGCAGAAGCGATTGCACCAACAATCATAAATTCCAGCAGTCTTTTTCAAGTCCAAATTGATCGGTTAACCATCCGGAATCCACCCAAGGCCCACGGGACTTCAACCATTTATACCAACATGTCCCAAACTATAATATGAACGTAGTCAAGACTTTAAACCATGTCAAACAACGCCGAAATTATGAATCACGCATCGAATCAAATTATGAGTTTTCAAATCATCCAACTTCTATATTTTATGCCGAAACGTGTCAAATCAATCCGGAATGACTTCAAATTTTGCACGCGACTCATAAATGACGTAATGGAGCTATTCCAATTTATGGAATTTAAATTTGACCTCGTTATCAAAAATTCAACCTTCAGGCGAACTTTCCACAAATCTTCTATTTTCCAACTTTTGCCAAAATGCGTCGAATTGTCCTACTGACTTCCAAATCTAATTCCAGACACACGCCTAAGTCCGAAATCACCATACGAAGCTATTGACATCATCAAAATTCCATTCCGGAGTAGTTTTCTCAAAAGTCAAACTCCGATCAATTCTTTTCATTTCAAACTTCAAAATGAGCATTATTCTTTTAATTAAATTATGAATCATCCGAAAATCAAATCGACCACACCCGCAGGTGATAATACATATTATGAAGCTGCTCGAGACCATTAGTCGCTCAACGGTGTCTAAATTCTTAAAATGACAACTCGGGTCGTTACATTCTCCCCCTCTTAAACATAGGTTCATCCTGGAACGTGCCAAGAATCTTTTTGAGGACTTAATTTACTGAATGTATTTACTGCACATATACTCACGGGTGATCCTATGCCACCACAAACTTAACATGGCTCGACAATACCATCTCAGTTGAGATTATTTCTTTTATCCACATTTATGCACTTAAAAACCAAATTCCTTACACTCGAAACATTTTCAAAAGGCCTTATTATCACATTAATGCATGGTATTAGTTTCACCCGGCTATAGAAACACGTGCCTATGAACACATTATATGTATGTCTATAACCACATCTTTTGTCATAATAGCTGTTTATAATTAATTTCAGCATCCTCAATTAATCTCACCTAAACCAAAATCTCATATCTATTTTTTTCGCAACACTAACAGCAACACGCGAGGCATGAAGACCTCATAATTATTTATCCAAATTAACGAGCCATATTTAATGCCACCTGGGAACTCACCTTATAGGCTAAAACTCAATATTTACAGCAAGAATATGGCTAAATATGCACAGAAATTGTAACATCCTGCATTTTCGTACGATAAAGCATTATGCTTTTTTAAATAAGTGATGAGTAAATTGGTAAAGGTGAGTGTGTAAGCAAATCGAAGAAAATAAATTTAGTCGAAGTTTGATATTTTGGGATAAAATATGGCCCGAGCTAAAATACCCGGTATTTATGGACTAGTACCATACAAGGTACCACATGGCCATGATAGCGAGGTGTATAAGGTATGCTAAAAATGAGCAATATTTTTAGTAATGTGGGATAATTCTTAAGTATGTGGGTAATTGGTTAATTATTAATTAGTGGTTAATTAAGGTTTTTTGGATAAAGACCAAAGATGTCACGTGGCAGCAAGGCCATGTCCAAATGGTGACTCTTACAATTGAGTGGATAGGTGGCAAATTTATTAATATGCGGCTTAGTCCTTAGTCATAACATAAGCCTTGTAAATTCAAATATCTACATATCTTTTAGAAACTAAGAGCTATATATCTTTCAAGCAATTCATAGAATACTCTCTAAAGTATGGTAGATTTTGCAATTCAACCAATTCATGCAATTTCAAGCAATTCAAGCAATTCACGGATAAAGCAATTCAACAAAGATTTCATACCATCTTAAGCAACGTGAGATTTTACAATTCTAAAGGAGTACGGTGCAACCTCTTCCAAGAATATCATACGGATTTTCCCCTACTCCAGGTATGTTAAGGATAAGCTCTTCCTTCATTTTGCATGATCTCCTAATTACACAAGTTTGATAACGAGGTATAAAGAAAAAGATTCATGTCCCAAAATTTACGTATATTTTCCTAGTCTTGTAAGTTACAATATTCTCCTTATAGGGACTTCATATTTGATTGAGTATTTCCTTTTTCCAATCAAGAGAGTAGAAAGTCTATATATATAGTATTATAGTATTTTCATTACCATCGAGCTATAATCGATGGGCAGGCCCCTATTGGGCAACATATGATCAGATGGTAAGTTATATACCGAGCCTACTGTGGCCGAGATACAGAGCCTAGTATGGTCGAGCGCCTATGAGCGAGCCTACTACATGAGAGCAGTTATATATATATCGAGCCTTATAAGGCCGGACAACTATTTTAATTACTATATTGAGAGAGTTGAGTCAGTATCAGTAGGTAAGCATATCTTAAGATTATCATTGACTTCCAGTTGCTTTCAGTTATTATATTATCAGTTCAGTTTTAGCTTTCAGTATAGTGCCTTACATACTCGATACATTAGTTCGTACTAACGTCCCTTTTCTGTAGGCGTTGCATTTCATGCGTGTAGGTTCAGATAGATAGACGAGTAGACCTTCTTATTAGGTGTTGCTCAAGTTCAGCTTGATCGGTAAGCTCTATACCCTTCGGAGTTGCCAGGTCTAGAGCTTTACGTACATCTTTGTATATATATATATATATATATATATATATGTGTGTGTGTGTGTGTGTGTGTTTGTGTGTTATGAGTAGGTCGGAGCCTTGTTCCGTTAATAGTATATCCATCAGTAGAGGCTCGTAGACATATCCTGTCAGTTAATGCAATATGTTGGGCTTGTAGGCCTTTTATGTACATTTTGTTGAATTGTTAGTTGTAGTAGTTATGACGGCCTTTTCGGCCCAGCTTTTTATTGATATTTAGTCAGTATTCGCAATTGTCTTGCAATGTGGCCCATGGCCAAAGTATGATATTATATGTTTAGAGTCCCTTAGTCACAAGTTGGTACGCGAGGATAGGTAAGGCATCGAGTGCCGGTCTCGCCCCCAGGTTCGGGGCGTGACAAAAGTGGTATTAGAGCATTTTTGTCTTAGGGAGTCTACAAGTCGTGTCTAGTAGAGTCTTTTTATGGGTGTGTCGTGCTCCACACTTATAAGCAGGTAGCTACAGGGCATTTAAGACTGTCACTCTTTCTTCTTACTCTAGATCGTGTGGTAGAGCTCCGTTGTAAGAATTCAATTTCCTAAACTCTATCTTATTTATAATATGATGATACCTATATCCAAAAAGATGGTTGGTAGAGATATAGCTGTGGAAGAGTTGAGTTAGAGAAACTCGAGTTTGCATCATTCTTATTTTGGATAGATGTGAGGTCTTCAGTAGTACATGTGTGTACCTTTTGTGTAAGCTTCTTGATAAGGAGCCTTAAGGCAAGAATATCTATCCACCTCTATGGTGAAAGACAATGAGAGGTTCAAACGATAGATACAAGCTTCAACAAGTAAAAGGAGCAAGATGAGAAGGATACGAGGTACCCAGTTAATAAAGATTATCGGTATTTTCAACTCCGGCAGAAAAGTATAAGCATTGTGACTTACCTTCAACAGTAACAGACGTATGTAGAATTGGCCACACCCATCTCACTTATACCTTATTGGGGGCTAACATGTGTAGTTTCAGAAAAGGACAGGATATTAGGATCCGGCTGGGGTTAGAGTAACCCAAAATGGTAAATGAATTGTTTTTGTTCGTTGGCATTTCTGAAGGATATTACAAAGGTGCTAATAGATCTCCTTTTAAGGAACCTAGATGGGGCACTCTAGAATATTATAATTAGATGTGGTACGGAAAGCCTGGAAGGGATAAATATTACCTTAGTATGGCTCGCGTCCCTAGTAGAGTGTGAACGTTAAGCAACCCCAAGAGCCACTAGATGGAGCAAGGGGAGCTAAAAGCAAAAGAATGTCTTGTTCGAGTTTTCAGAATAAAGTGATAGACATAAATGTTTGCGGGAAATAAGAAAAGAGTTAATGAAGCATTATGAGTAAGATATGATACATGGATGACAATGGTGGATCAAAAAGATGACAATATTACAAAGTCTATAGCCAATTGAAGGAAAAGACGAGAGGTGACAAGCCTTGAGACAACAAAAAAGTATAGGCCATAAAGTCATATCCTCATTTCAAGAAATAAGTTCGTAACTCCAACGCGACTACCGAAAGGAAAAGTTACCAGAACAATAGAAATCAGTATGAGCTGGTGAACAAGATAAACTAAACATAAATTAGGGACTGAGTGATTGGATAATAGTCAGCATCATGAGAATTTCATACTTCGTTCCGGCGATAATAGAGTGGACAACAGAAGAAGATTCATGATAAATTCAGAGAACGGTCATTCAGGAAGACGCTTCCCTAAAGCAAGTAAGGTGAGTAAAGTTAAGCTTAAGGGACTGTATGTGCCAGTTACACTAAGTGTCACCCTCGCGAGTGAGGAATTTTATTATCCTTGGTACTGAGGGATTACCGCGAGGCGAGTAAGGATCATCGTTGATGTGAAAAGATGCCAAAGATGAGAGGGTAAAAC
This sequence comes from Nicotiana otophora, assembly GCA_000715115.1. Taxonomy (NCBI): domain Eukaryota; kingdom Viridiplantae; phylum Streptophyta; class Magnoliopsida; order Solanales; family Solanaceae; genus Nicotiana; species Nicotiana otophora. The sequence goes on along the minus strand of AWOL01S0003053.1, from coordinate 61,778 downwards.
ATCTATACGTACATCATCGTAGCACTAAATCTTAGTTCTCCCCTAAAGGGGGGAATATGGTGTGATGTGGCATTAGGTCAGAATTAAGTGGTTCTAGTAACTATGGGAATGGTAAAGGAAGAGTGTGATAAGAATGAGAAAGGGATAAGATTGCACTTATTCAAGTCCTGCAGATACGCTACGATTCTAGAACATTATGCAAACACGACGTCAAGGAGAGGAGGTAAGGATTCCTGCCTGAGATGTTATTGATATATAAGGAGCTAGTGCGGGATGTAAATTAAGATAAAGGAAATGACCCATGAAAGATTACGCATTATATTGATATGAGAATGAGCAAATGAGTAGTTAGTAGTTCATTCAAGAAGAGCCTAGTTATGGCTAGACAAGAGGATACAGACAAATCAATAGATCGTGCAAGATAAACGGAGTGAACCCCAACATGGGGAATTCAGTCTCGCATATATGACATCGTGACTTTGAGAAATATTTGTATAGGAGTTGGAGTAGTTAAAGATACCATATGAGAGTTAAGGAAAGACAGTCAAAACATCAGCTCGGGAGCAACCATACAAGCATATAAGTATGGAGGTAAGTAACTAAGGAATTTTATATCTAAGTAAGAACATGTATACGATGTAATAAGCTCGCAGCCTTGTAAGAATCAGAGGGTCCTCCCTAAAGTACTACACTGAAAGACTAGCGGAGAAAATAAGAAAGAAGGCTTTAACCAAGAACAGTCACCTAAACAGGAAATGGTCATGTAACAACAGTCTCACAACAACATTGTATGCACTCCATCAGCAGGTAGCACCTATAGTGGCTAATGAACGGGAAGAAGAAAAATATATATATATATATCAAAATCAAAAGGTGATATTCAAGATCATGTGGGTTGTATGGAATTCCAATTTGTGTGGGCACTAAAATAATATAAGAATGCACGTAACAAGGAGGCAGAACGACCAGGAAAAGCAATTGCTTGCATTTAAAGAAAGTTGAGAAGGAATGAAAGGAATTATTTGATCAATGATCCAGAGATAATTACATAATGAATGTACCTAAGATTTCGTAGTATTATCCATGTGGCATATATGTTGGCAATCATACAGCTGTAGAAGTTTCTGATATAGTTAAAAAAAAAGAATTGAGCTCGGGTCATAGACAAAAGATTGAATTGTTATAAGATTATATCATTGATATTCCATAGCATCCGTGAAGGGCTAAAGTAATAACTACTGCCATGAGCCGCAGATCGGAAGATATATTAAGCCTATATAAAGGTTGATCAGAAGTAAGAGGAAACTAAAGAGTTACAACAACGAAGTAAATCAGGAGTCTGATTATTGGACCTAGCAAATTATAGAAATTGCACTTGAGAACATGGCAGAATCACTCTTAATGTCAGAGGTGCAAGAGAGATAATGCAACAACCATATTCTATAATGGCTCTATAAGGAATCCAGTTAGAAGAAGTACTAACCTTATAAGAAGTCGGTATGAAGCTCTCACCGGGTTGTGTATACACTAGAGGTGCATGTATTATAATAGAGCTTTAAGTTGTGAATATGAATTATACCAATGTGGAAAGGAGGTCATGAAAGATATAGAAGATGTGATGCGAGATTTTAAGGTATGAAAGGTAAAACTGAACAACATACGAGATACTCAGAGGCAGAAGGTTGGGAATAGTCCATACTTCGGATAGAAGGCTAGAACCGCGGGGATTCAATATCCAAGAATGATAGCAGCATCGTCAGTGGCATATCTTATAGCCTATGGTTTCTAGGTATCGAGCGCTCTAGTTAAGAAAGTAAAAGAAGAGTTAGAGACGATGTGATGTCTCACTTGATGTTCCAGAATAACACAAGGAAATCTATGGTGCAAGGAAGTTGATGGAAGGCTGCGAGTAGTATAAATGGATGTGTATGGGTCGCAAGCTAAAGTATGGTAGAGCGACAAGATTGTAGGAAGACAGGAGTAAGGATAAGAAAGGGAGAGTGAGAAGGTGACGAGAATGGATACGCCCTCGGGATTAAGCCCACGAAAATGAGAGAGAGCTGATGGGCGCCTGAGTAAGCTCAAAAGAGTCTATGACTAGTAGCATTTAGAAGAGATGGAATGCTGCCCTGGTAGTGAAATAAGGGTGTGATTGCGATAGAAAAAGGATGACGTTTAGGCCTTCGAGTGAGTAATGATTTGAAGAGGATTTCATGGATTGTACGAGATTAAAATACCCACGTAAGTAAATCACATTGGGATGCTATAAAATATGGTCATTGAAGTACAGTATCAACCCTAAGTCGATTAGTAAAGTCACTTCAAATGTTCACCGATGAGACGTGAGCCCTAGCGGTAGTGTTACATATAAGGCCAAGTTATCGGTATTAAGATGAATCAACAATGGATGGACAAAGGTCACAAACTATGAAATAAGATTAGGCCGTCATTATTAAGATGAACAGTAATGATGGGGCATTAAAGGACTTAGCTTATTGCATATAGGATAAGCAACGAATGTAACTTGGAGTTCGGTAGCAACCCTCAATAATGATAAATCGAAGTAAGAGTTATGGAAGTAAAGTCATACGGATGGATAAACAGATCTATGACAGAAGGTAGCAACAATTACGAGATTAGAAGGACTCTGACTACAAGCCGTGGTGTGAGAAAGAAGCTTAAAGGGGGGAATGCCCTGGCCCTTAGAATTATTCACAGAACAGTTTCTTAGATGGCAAGGAATGTACTCAAGTATTCAGAGGACATAAGTTATGAAAATGATAAGTATATCAGTCAAGATTCGAGGATGAATGTTCCAAAGGGGGGAATAATGTTACATCCCGTATTTTTGTACGATAAAGTTTCGTCGTAAGTTAATCGACGCATGTTCGGGAATGAAATTATTTTGTGATTATAAGAATTACGCTATTTTAAACAAGTGATGAGTAAATTGGTGAAGGTGAGAGGGTAAACAAATCGAAGAAAATGAATTTCATCAATGTTTGACATTATGTGATAAAATATATCCCGAGCTAAAATACCCGGTATTTATGCACTAGTACCATACAAGGTACCACATGGCCATGATAGCGAGGTTTATAAGATATGCTAAAAATGAGCAATATTTTAAGTAATTTGTGATAATTCTTAAGTATGTGGCTAATTGGTTAATTATTGGTTAATGGGGGAATTAACAAAGTTAATTATTAATTAGTGGTTAATTAAGGTCTTTTGGATAAATACCAAAGGTGTCACGTGGAAGCAAGGCCATGTCCAAATTGTGACTCTTACAATTGCGTGGATAGGTGGCAAATTTATTAATATGTGGCTTAGTCCTTAGTCATAACATAAGCCTTGTAAATGCAAAGATCTACATATCTTTTAGCAATTAATAGATACATATCTTTCAAGAAATTCATGGCAGACTATCTAAAGTATGGTAGATTTTGCAATTCAACCAATTCATGCAACTCTAAGCAATTTCAAGCAATTCACGGTTAAGCAATTCAACAAAGATTTCAGAACATCTTAAGCAACGTGAGATTTTGCGATTCTAAAGAAGTACGATGCAACCTCTTCTAAGAATATCATACGGATTTTTCCCTACTCCAGGTATGTTAAGGCTAAGCTCTTCCTTCATTTTGCATGATCTCGTAATTACACAAGTTTGATAACGAGGTATAAAGAAAAAAATTCATGTCCCGAAATTTACGTATATTTTCGTAGTCTTGTAAGTTACAATATTCTCCTTATCGGGACTTCATATTCAATTGAGTATTTTCTTTTTCTAGTCAAGAGAGAAGAAAGTCTATATATACAGTATTACAGTATTTTCATTACGATCAAGCTATAATTGATGGGCAGGCCCCTATAGGGAAACCTCTTATCAGATGGTAATTTATATACTGAGACTACTGTGGCCGAGCGCCTATGAGCGAGCCCAGTTGGCCGAGATACGGAGCCTAGTATGACCGAGCGCCTATGAGCGATCCTACTATGGCAGAGAAGTTATATATATACCGAGCCTTATAAGGCCGGACAACTATTTTACTTACAATATTGAGAGAGTTGAGTCAGTATAAGCAGGTAAGCATATCTTCAGATTATCATTGACTTCCAGTTGCTTTCAGTTATTATATTATCAGTTCGATTTCAGCTTTAAGTATAGTGCCGTATATACTCGGTACATTAGTTCATACTAACGCCCTTTTTTTGGGGGCGTTGCATTTCATGCATGCAGGTTCAGACAGACAGATGGGTAGACCTCCTTATTAGGTGTTGCCCAAGTTCAGCGTGATCGGTAAGCTCCAAACCCTTCGGAGTTGCCGGGTCTAGAGCTTTACGTACATCTTTATATATATATAT
>AWOL01S0003053.1:32211-51635 GCA_000715115.1 Nicotiana otophora | reverse complement strand
ATCCATCAGTAGAGGCTCGTAGACATATCCTGTTAGTTAATGCAGTATGTTGGGATTGTAGGCCTTTTATGTACATTTTGTTGAATTGTCATCTGTAGTAGTTATGATGGCCTTGTCGGCACAGTTGTTTATTGATATTTAGTCAGTATTCGCAATTGTCTTGCAATGTGGCCCATGGCCAAAGTATGACATTATATGTTCAGAGTCCCTTAGTCGGAAGTTGGTGTGCGAGGATAGGTGAGGAACCGAGTGCCGGTCTTGCCCCCAGGTTCGGGGCATGACAGAAACATATAAAAGAATTATTAAATAAGCCTAATAGGCATGCCTCCCTAATAATACTATGGTACAAATTTTATTTCACAAAGGGAGAATTTAAACTCATAATTTTTAATAACAAGAACCTCGTCCTTATATAACTTCCACCGCGGCTTGTAGCCCACTTTAAATATTTCACATCATACAAAAATGCGAGGATCTCGTGCTCAACTCCGAATCACAAGTATTTTGAACATTGTGCCAACTGACAGTTTCAATTTCCTTTCTTTCTTCTCTTCAATAAATTTTGTAAACAATTTTCACAACATATAATGAACCCCCATTCCAATTGGGCATATAATTAATAAAATTGAAATCAATTATTCTTTAATCACATCAAAACCCACTGTAGTGAGTAAGAAAAAGTCACTTTTGGACTTATAGCCCTCAATAGTCTACGAAAATAAAAATGATAGATAGTGGTTAAAATGATCAAATATCCCAATAGGTATAAATATATAAGTGGGTCACAAAATTAAGAAGCTCACCCATAAGCGGAGCATAATAAGAGGACTCACCGCAATATTCATAACCGAATCAAATTAAGGAAAATATCCTTTTATAACAATTTGGGATCATACCTGTATCTGGTGTAGTGACCTCAGCCACACCATAGCAAATATATCAACGGGCTTGGCCTCCCCCTATAAGGCGCCCTCTACCCACTTGTCCTCCACCCCTAACTGGTTGTACACGTGGGGTAGTAGCTGCATTGGGGCCCGTAGTGTAATGACCCAACCAGGAATTTTGAGCTCTAGAGCGTCATTCAGTGGTTTGAGGCCATACATAGCTTCACTCCAAGTATTATGACTTGTACGTGTGGTCGGAATTTAATTTCGGGAAGTTCGGAGTTGGTTTGGAAAGAAAATTCTAAATTTGGGAGCTTTAAGTTGGAAGAGTTGACCAAACTTGGACTTTTGAGTAAACGACCTCAGAATTAGGATTTGAAGGTTCCAATAGGTTCGTATGATGATTTCAGACTTGGGCGTATGTTCGGGTCGGGTATCGGTGTTACGTCCCACAGTATAACATCGATGTTACGCTCCGTAGTATTATATTACGACGATGTTACACCCTGTAGTATTGTACGTTGAAAATTGTCGTAAGATAATTGACCTCAGTTCAAGGACAAGATTATTTACAGATTATAAGTATTATTCTATTTCAAACAAGTGATAAGTAAATTCGTGTAGGTGAGAGGGTAAGCGAATCGAAAAAAATGAGTTTTTGTCGAAGTTTGACATTATGAAATAAAATACGGCCCAAGTTACAATACCCCGTATTTATGGACTAGGGTAAGCGATCGTAAGGTGTATAAAGTGTGTTAAAAGTGAGTAGTATTTTAAGTAATTTGAGATAATTCTTAATTATGTGGATATTTGGTTAATTATGGATTTTGGGCGAAGATTAACAAGGTGATTAAAGAATTTTGGATAAAGACTAAAGGGCCCCAACGTGGCAGCCCATAAAGTCTTGATCAAATCCTAATATGTGACTCTTAAGTGCATAAAATAGGTGGCACATTTGGATAATTGATGTGGCCTAGGCATCACAAAAATGTGGGGCCCACACCAAAAATATTAACTTAAGTTACTTCAATTCATACGATACTTCTTAGCATTATAGCAACAAGATTTTGCGATGCTAAGGGAGTGCAGTGCAATCTTTCTCAAGAATATCATATGAAGTTTTCCCTACTTCGATCCGCCATTAAGTGATTTGTTGCAATTTACGTATGTTAGAGGCTGTGTCAAGAGAATCGGCTCAGGTATTTTAAGGGTATCCCTTCTTTCCTTTTGGCGTGATCCAAATAATAAAAATGAAATTAGCAAAATACGCAACTTTCATAAATGACTATATTCATAGAAATACTAGGGGTGTCTATATTCTTGTTTCCCCATGTGAGTTATTATTATATCTTCTGTTCATGGGTCTCAGAAAAATATTTATTTGATAAAGTTTATCCGAAAGGCATATTAATTTTTATGACATTCCGAGAAATCTTATTAACGTAATTCTTATGCATTTCATGAATTTATACATGTACATTGACCCATGACCAAATGGCGTTATATACACATATATTATATGTATATAGGATACGAGAAAAGGTTATGACATTATATACGCACCACCACCTGATCAATTGGTATACGCTGATGATTTTCCCACAGTGGCCGAAATGATATGATGGGATTCCCTCAGAGGCTTGATGATGTTATGAATGCATATACCTATGCATGGTATGACATTTATATGCATATGCATGATATTATAAGAATGAAATGATTCACAGAGCTGTGCAGACGTACATGTCGAGTTCTTTACTCCATATTTCTCTCGTGTCTATTATTTAACGATTTTCATTCCTTACATACTTGGTACATTATTTGTAATGACGTCCTTTTTTCCTGGGGATGCTGCGTTTCATGCCCGCAGGTCTCGATAGACAGGTCGAGAGTCCTCCAAGTAAGAGATCAGCTTAGTGGAAAATGTTGGTGCACTCCATCTGCTCCGGAGTTGCTTGTTTGGTCAGTATGATTTAGATGTGCATTGTTTGGTATGGCGAGGCTATGTCCCTACCTTTATCACAATTATGTATTTTTAGAGGCTTGTAGACAGATGTCATGCATATGAAAGGTTGTATGGCCTTGTCGGCGTATGTTCAGTGTACGAGTGATCGTTTTGGGTCTTATAGGCCAGTATGCCATATGCATAAGTTTATTCCCTCATGCTTTACTCCGATTCATTTACTTATGATGGAGTGATACAAAAGATACGTTATGTTGGTACTCGGTTGAGTAAGGTACCAGGTGCCCGTCACGGCCCATGGGTTTGGGTCGTGATAATCGGGTGGATTGGGAGTATTTCGGCGCTTATTACGGAAGGTTGGCATTTTGAAGGTTTGATAATTTCCTAAGTTTGGGTTGAAGTGGATTTTGATGTTATCGATGTTCGCTCGGGATTCCGATACTGGAAATAGTTTTATATGGTGATTTTGGTCCTATGAGCGTGTCCGAACGTCGATTCGGAAGTCCGTAGGTCGTTTCGGCTTTAATTGGCGAAAGTTGGGAATTTGAAAATATTTGGGAAATTTTACCGGGAGTGGACGTTTTGATATCCGGGTCGGATTCTGATTCCGGGAGTTGGAGTAGGTCCATAATGGCAAATGTGACTTGTGTGCAAAATTCGAGGTCAATCAGACGTGATTTGATATGTTTTGGCATCGGATGTAGAAGTTTGAAGTTCTTAAGTCCATTAAGCTTGAATTGAGGTGTGATTCGTGGTTTTAGCATTATTAGATGTTATTTGAAGGCTCGACTAAGTTCATATTGCATTTTGGGTCGTGTTGGTATAATTGGTTGGGGTCCTGAGGGCCTCAGGTGGATTCCAGATGGTCAACGGATCGAATTTGGATTCGGAGAAAGAGCTGAAGCAGCTGGGCATCTGGTGCGATCACAGCTACGTGAAAAGGGCCGTAGGTGCAAGCCCGCAGAAGCGGCCCAGTGGTCGCAGAAGCGGAAGGGACTGACGGACTGGGAATCCGCAGGTGAAGAAGCTTTTCCGCAGAAAGGGATACGCATCTGCGGTGAAGGAGCGCAAAAGCGAAGGAGCTGGCCTTGGGGGAGAGACTCACCTGCGAGTAATCCTCCGCAGAAGCGGAGGCGCAAAAGTGACAAAAGGACCGCAGGTGCGAAGGTTGGGGCTGGGCAATGAGTTGTTTTTAAGACGGGATTTGACCCATTTCTATCATTCTCTCTTGGTTTGGGGCAATTCTTGTAGATCTTCAAATGGAGGTTTTCATCATTAATGGCAAGGTAAGTTATCCCCACCTATTGTGAGTTAAATACAATGATTTTATATGGATTCAAGCATGCAAATATGTAGAAATTTGGAATTTTGAAGAAAAACCTAGAAATTGGTTTTTCTTCGGATTTTGACCACGAAATCGGACATGGGATTAGGAATAAATCATATATTTGAGTTCGTGATATTATGGGTAAAGTTTATCTTCGAATATTTTTGAAATCCGGGCACGTGGTCCTGAGGGTTGATTTTATCGACTTTTCGAGCAGAGTTGTAAATTGTTTAAATTGATTAATTATGGGTAATATAACACATTTTGATTGGTTTTCACCTTGTTTGCATAGTTTTGGATCGATGAGCAACGATTTGAGGTGTTAGAGTGGCGTTGGAGCCGGCTATGGAGCTTCGGAGCAAGGTAAGTCTCTTGTCTATCCTTGTAACAGGGAATTCACCCCATACGTGATTTAAATTAATAATTGTTGCTAATTGTGAGGGCTACGTACGCACAAGGTGACGTGAGTCTGTGCGTAGCTACTAATTATGCTATGACCAGGTAGTTTAGGACTCAAATCATGAATTACTTGTAATGATTACATCATTTATTAATTAAAGTACATGAATTATATTAGAAGTTGTTAGAGGAAATAGTAAAAGACCTAAATTTCACTACTTTAGTTTTTGTGCAAATTACTTGATCGTTAATAGAAACTGCGCATCCTTATGTGTTAGCCTTGTGATAACTTCTCATTCCTGAGGTTCATAAGAAAATGTCCTCCTTTCTTGTGTAGCGTGCCGAACGCCTCGGCAGTATAGATGTATCTATAGATCGTGTCGCAATGTCCCTCAACAGTGTACACGACACTCTGGATCGGGCCAAATGACCTCGGCATAAATCGTGCTTAATAATAAAAATTACACAATGCCTTGGCATTTTATTGCAGTTTGTGAAGATAAATAATTAATTGGAAATTATTGAATTTGAAAGAATTATTTATTTCCGCTTGTTAAGAAAATTATTGTTATTCACCTAAACCATGTCTATTTAAATATTTCTATTTTAATATTATTGACCCATAGTGAGTGTCAAAGTCAACCTCTCGTCACTACTTCTTCGAGATTAGACTTGACACTTACTGGGAACACGTTTACGTACTCATACTACACTTACTGCACATTTTTGTGCAGGTACATGTATGTCTAGTGATACTTTAGGCACAAAGGCGCAGCTATCACGGGGATTTACGGTGAGCTGCATTACATGCTACGAATCCGCAGCTACAGAGTCTCCATCAAAGTTATTTATATACTCCTGTCTAATTTGTATTCCAGACAGATGTTGCATTTATCATATTTTCCCTCATTGATGCTCATGCACTTGTGACACCGCGTTTTCGGAGTTCCTACTGGATGTATAGTACGGTAGTTAAAATAACCATCATTGTTTCACTCTGTAAATCTTATTTTATACTAATTAGTTAATGGAAATTATGATTTCAAAGGTAATAAAGATGGGTAATTGAATTGGTAAATTTCTGTTGGCTTGCCTGACAGCGGCGTTAGGCGCTATCACGATCTATAGTGGATTTTGGGTCGTGACAATAATTTTTGATTGTTCTGATGAAATACATCTCTTCCAAGTCTAGGACAATCTCTCATGATAAGCATAGTATCAGCACATTGACAACCACCCCTATGAGGTCGTAGCTACTCGTATTCAGTCTGTGTCGGATAACTAGAATAACCATTGTAAGAATTTTGTGTTCGAGTAATCTGATATGCAGACTGAGCTGGCCGACTGCTCTAGCCTTCGCTATAATGGGTCATAACTGAAGAGTAAAATCCACTGAACCCTCAAGAGATTCGAGACCTTTGGGCCTTCTTAGACTCCCTTTCCTCACCTAGAACACCCTCAATCCTCCTTGCAATCTCCATTACTTGTTGAAATGGAGTATTTGTTTGCAACTCTCAAGCCATGCATATTGTAAGATCATAATCGAGCCCCTCAGTGAATCTGCGAATCCTGTCTCTAACTGTAGGTACCAAGATAGGTCGGGCTAACTCACTGAACCTGATAGCATATTTTGACACTGTCATGGTGCCCTGACACAACCATTCAAACTCTGTGCGCCATGCATCCCGGAGAGTCTGGGGAACAAACTCTTTCAAATACATTTCTAAAAATTGAGCCCAAGTTAGTGGTGTTGCATCGGCTGGTCTACCTTGTTCATAGATTTCCCACCACTGATACGCTGCGCCTGACTGCTGAAATGTAAAGGCAACTCTGCTCACTGCCACAATACCCATGGTGCGGAGAACATGGTCACACTTTTCTAGAAATCCTTAGGAATCCTCTAAAGCTGTGCCACTGAAAGTAGGTGGACTACACCTCTTAAACCTCTCAAGTCTTTTTTGTTCTTCTTCTGATGCCTCTGGCCTGACATTAGGTTGAACTGGAATAACAGGTTGTACCGGTACTACACCCGAAACTTGACCAATATGAACTCGCTGCTCTGGAGTACTGCCGGTAAGAGTCTGAGTTACTCCCCCAATCTGTGAAATATTTGGTGCCACGGAGATCAATCCCGCCTGACTTAATGTACCAAACATATTCAAGAATTATGCTAAAGTCTCCTAAGGTTCGGGGGTTAATAACAGGTGCTTCTGGTACCTGTCCCCCAACTGGAGCTACTGGCGGCTCCTCAACTGCTGCTCTGGCTGGTGCTCTAGTCGTGGCACGCGCCTTTCCTCGGCCTCTACCTCAGTCCTGGCTCCTTGCGGCCCTAGCAGTATGTGCGGTTGCCTACTCAGCTAACCCGGTAGTATGTGTCCTCACCATCAGTGAGAGAATAGAGATACAAAGGCTCAATTTCCATAATCAACAAATTTGCACGACATGAATGACAAAAGTGGAAATTTCCTTATAGTTCTGTAGCCTCTCGAAGATAAGTACAGACATCTATGTACCGATCTGCAAGACTCTACTAGACTCGTTTGTGACTTGTAGAACCTATGAACCTAGAGCTATGATACAAACTTGTCACGACCCAAAATCCCACCACAGGCGTCGTGATGGCACTTAGTCTCTAAGACTAAGTAAGCTGATTATAATTACAGTTCAAGCCATTTTTTTAATAGAAACTAACAGTAATACTGAGTCACGAACAATAACTGAATACATGAAATGATCTCAAGACTCGAATACTCAATACAGTTTGATTAATAATTAACAGTACAATAAAAATGGAAAGAATCCAAGGGACTATTACGACCAAGCAACTCTACCTTGAATCCTTGCGATCGCACTCTAACTCTGTCTGAGTCCGATATATCCAATACCTGGCTCTACACAAAAATGTGCAGAAGTGTAGTAAGAGTACACCACAGTCGATACCCAGTAAGTATCAAGACTAACCTCAGTGGAGTAGTGACGAGGTACAGTTAAGACACTCACTAGTCTAATAACCTGTGCAATATAGTATACAAAACTAATAGGAAACAAATAACAATGATGGCAACAATAACCAACCGGTGATATACACAGCAGTGCAACAAGAACTCCATAAATACTGCTCATCAAATAATGAATACAAGTACAACCAATTAATCAAGTCCAAACAAGTAAGAATCCTTCGGATATGCTGACCAAGATGGTACTAAGAGACAAGTTCGAGCTATGCAAAGAACTTGTCGGCATGCACTCAAACTAGAATGCAGTGCTAACTCCTCTAGATGAATGAGATTGGAGGGGTAGATTGATGGGGTCCATCTCATTCAAAAGCCAAAGTAATTGGCATGTGCCTAAGGAAAATATTCGGCTGAGAGTTTCTTTGGTCTGGCAGCCAACTTTGTTGAATTGTTAACATTGAAAAACAAGAAGGAAAAGTGTGTTCAAATTGTCAAATATAGTAGGCTTCAGAGAGTGAGGCTTCGGGTATAAAAGGAGAGCTTTAGCTCTCATTTCTACACACCAACAAAGAGTAAGTTATTATTCCATTTTTATTACCGTGAATATTATTTTAGTAGAGGGCTTATTCCCAACACATTCCTGGATATATTCTTGATATTGGTGATCAATGAATTGCAGCCATTGATCATGATGATGATGATCAGGAGGTGATGGAAATGAGATCATAGTACTTGATGATCCATTGCCAGTGAGTTGTTGAACAAGATTCTTGAAGTTTGAAGAGTTTGTGATATAAACTTTGGGTTTCAAGAATTTGATCAAGTTGTTGAGTTATATCTTGTTGTCATGAATAATATTATGGTTGTTATTCTTAGATATCTTCTATGATGTTGAAGCTTGACCAGCTGTGATCTTCTTCCCCATATTTTCTAGCTTAGAGAACTAGGAAAAATCTTACAATTCACCAAAGATTTTCTCTTGCTTTCTTAGCTCCTATCAATGGGATATCCTAAGAGGAAGTATTAATATATGTAAATGATTTTGAGGATGATATATGATGTGGTTTGAGTGGAGACTTGGGAGAAGGAAGATTATGGGTATTTACACAAGATCCTCGGAAGATTTTAAAATATGCTGAAAAGTATAACAACCTGGCCGGTTATTTTTAGAGTTATAGCCCCGATCCCCTATTAACTACTTCTCCCATATCTATTTCTTCTATTGTTACTTGCCGGAAGGTTTCGTTTTGGTTTTTGGAGTGATGTGGGACACTTAGTCCCTTAACGAAAGCTTAGGTCTTAGGATTTTGACCGTAGTCAGAACTGTATGAAGACCACTCCGAAATGGAGTTTCGTCGAGTCCGTTAGCTCCGTAGGGTGATTTTGGATGTAAGAGCTTGTCCGGATTGTGTTTTGGAGGTCCGTAGCTTATTTAGGTTTGAAACGGCGAAAGTCAAAATTTTGGAGATTTGGACCTGTAGTGGAAATTTTGATATCGGGGTCGTATTCCGATTCCTGTGATGACTACCTTTTCTGCTGAGCAGCTTGCTCAAATTTACATTCGTGAGATTGCCAGACTTGATGGCGTGCCGGTATCTATCATCTCTGACCGGGACACGCAGTTTACATCACAGTTGTGGAGAGTCATCCAATAGGAGTTGAGCACAGCTTTTCATCCTCAGACGGACAGGCAGTCCGAGTGCACTATTTAGATTCTTGAGGATATGCTCCGTGCATATGTGATGGATTTCGGAGGTTCTTGGGATCAGTTCTTGCCACTTATGGAGTTTGCCTACAATAACTGCTATCAGTCCAGCATTTAGATGGCACCGTATGAGGCTCTGTACGGACTAGCGGGGTTCTAAAATTTCCGACCAAGTCCATACCCAATAAGGGCGTTATGAGGTTCTAAAAGAGGGGCAAGTTGAGCCCAAGGTTTATTGGCCCCTTTGAGGTGTTGCGGCGAGTTGGGGAGGTTGCTTATAAGCTTTCCTTACCTCCCAGCCTAGAAGGAGTTCATCCGATATTTCATGTTTAGATGCTCCGGAGGTATCATGATGGTCCGTCTCATGTGTTGGATTGTAGCTCAGTCCAGTTGGACAAGAATCTATTCTATGTTGAGGAGCCTGTGGCTATTTTGGATAGGCAGGTTCGGAAGCTGAGGTCAAAGAATATTGCATTAGTAAACGTTCATTGGCCGGGTCAGTCGGTTGAGGAGGCGACTTGGAAGACCGAGCAGGATATGCGCAGCTGTTACTCTCATCTTTTCATCACTTTAGGTATGTCTTTATACTCGTTTGAGGACAAACGATTGTTTTAAGAGCGGGAGGATGTAACGACCCGGCTGGTCGTTTTTAGAGTTATAGCCCTGATCCCCTATTAACTGCTTCTCCCATATCTATTACTACTATTGTGACTTGCCGGGAGGTTTCGTTTTGGTTTTTGGAGTGATTTGGGACACTAAGTCCCTAAACGAAAGCTTAAGTCTTAGGATTTTGACCGTAGTCGGAAATATGTGAAGACGACCACAGAATGGTGTTTCGTCGGTTCCGTTAGCTCCGTTGGGTTATTTTTTACTTAGGAGCGTGTCCGGATTGTGTTTTGAAGGTCCATCGCTTATTTATGCTTGAAATGGCAAAAGTCAAATTTTTGGAGATTTCGATCGGTAGTGGAAATTTTGATATCGGGGTCGTATTCCGATTCTAGTAGTTGGAGTGGGTCCGTAGTGTTGAATATGACTTGTGTGAAAACTTTGAGGTCATTCAGATGAGTTTTGATATGTTTCTATGTCGTTTGTAGAATTTAGCAATTTCAAAGTTCATTAGGCTTGAATCCGTGCATAATCCGTGTTTTTGATGTTGTTTGACGTGATTTGAAGGCTCGACTGAGTTCGTATGGTGTTTGGGTATTTGTTGGTATGTTTGGTTGAGGTCCCGGGGGCCTCGGGCGTGTTTCGGATGCTCAACGGTTCATTTTTGGACTTAGGGAGTTGGTAGATTTCTGGTGTTATTGCAGACATTTTTCTTCATTGCGTTCGCGAGGGAGATCTCGCGATCGTGTAGGTCATCTGAGAGGTCAGCTAAAATTGCTCTTCACGTTCGCGAAGATGAAGACGCGATTGCGTAAGTTTATCAGGCAGTGCACCGAGAACGCATGGGCTAGGCCGCATTCGCGAAGAAGAAGTGAGGCAGCAGTAGAGATTGAGTGTTACTCTTCGCGGTCGTGTGAGAACAATTGCGATCACGAAGGTTTGAGCAGCTGGTGCATTGCATTCGCGTGAGGTGTTACGCGTTCGTGTAGAGTAAATTTCTTGAGGGAGCAAAGTTATTCTTCGCGATTGCTAGGCCTTTTTCGTGACCGCAATTAAGGAACCACTGGGCAGAATTTAAAGTTTAAAAACGAGGGTTTAAGTTCATATCACAAAATTTGATTGAGAGCTCGGTAGAAGGCAAAATGTGGAGCAATTTTCGGCGGAAGTTATTGGGTAATGATTCCTAACTCATTTATGATTAAATCCCACTAATCTATGTTTGATTTCATCATTTAATTTCGGATTTGGTGTGAAAAATTGGGAAATATTGAGAAACGTTCTTAGACAAAAATTTGGGGTTTTGATCGAGATTTTGGTATCGGATTTGAGTAAATTTGGTATAGTTAGACTTGTAAGTGAACGGGTGTTCGTATTCCGAGACGTGGGCCCGGGGAGGCTTTTCGAGCGATTTTTCAATTTCTTGCCTTAGCTTTGATTTCGTTAGCTAGATTAGTTTCTTGTGGCTATATTTATGTTATGTAATTGATTTTGGCTAGATTTGTAGCACTCGGAGCCGGACATTCATGGGAAAGGCATTGTGACTGATTGATTGAGTTTGGTTCGAGGTAAGTGGCTTGGCAAACCTTGCATGGGGGAACTCCCCTTAGGATTTGGTACTGTTTGATATGTGACCACTGTGTACGTGAGGTGACGAGTAGGTACACGGGCTATTTGTTGTAAAACTCCATTTTTCACTAAGTCAAAACTTGTTTTCTCCTTATTTGAAACAAACTAGCATATGGAACTATCCTGTTTAGACTAGAATAACATGCCTACTTGTTTAACTGCCTATTTGAACTCTGTGCAGTATGTTTAGTGAACTTTCCTGCTTTCCTTGACTTGAACTTAGTCTAAACTGTAGGATGTTTTGCTGTAACTGTTATTTCGGTTGGTTACACTGCTTATTTACTTTGGGACTACGAACGGTATTCCAGGAGATCCCTTTGTACTGCATATATACTTTGGGACTACAGAATGGTATTCCAGGAAATCCCCCTGTATTGCATATTTACTTTAGGACTACGGAACGGTATTCCGGGAGATCCCCCTGCTCAGTATATTTATTTTGGGACTATGGAATGGTATTCCGGGAGACCCCCCTGCAGATTTACGCTTGGGACTACGAGACGATATCTCGGGAGATCCCCTTTTGTTATCACTGTGTTCTGAGCTGTTGTCTTTCATTGATTCTATTCCTGTTAGATTTTCGTATTTATTTTTACTGCGATATTTCATTCTGTCTTATTTCATTATATTTATACCAGTAGGGCCCTGACCTGATCTCGTCACTACTCGACCGAGGTTAGGCTTGGCACTTACTGGGTACCATTGTGGTGTACTCACGCCCTTTCCTGCACATATTTCTCGTGTGCAGATCCAGCTTCATCTTACCAGCCTTATCACTAGTTGTAGTTGTTGTCTCTTATTGTAGACTTCAAGGTACATCTCCCGCGCCCGCAGATCCTCGGAGTCCCCCTCTATCCCCCTATGTTCTTTTTTCCTTCCTTCCGTAGAAACGATGTATAGAAGAGTTAAGACTTCTTTGTAGCTTGTTACTTGCGGGTTTCCGGGTCTTGGGAATGTTTTCGTACTTTTTTAGAGGTGATAATTGTATATATCGAGTGGCATTCAGTTTCTTATTAGATATATGTTACTGTCAGCAGTTAACGTTCATGCTTTTGTTTCATTTCCGCAGAGTGTTAGGATTACCTAGTCGTAGAGACTAGGTGCCGTCACGACGGTTCACGGAGGGAGAAATTGGGCCGTGACAAAAATGATGATGTTTATTAATTTTGCACTAAAGTGTGAAAATTGGAGTTCAATATTGGAGTATGTCTCTTTTTATTTTTGTCCTAATCAACTTCCATGTATCTCGACTATCACAACAACATTTTAGGCCTTTAGCCACCCCAGAAAAGTGGCCTAAATTATCAAAAAGTGTGGCATTTGATCAAAGGTGTCACATCCCAATTCTCCCTCCGTAAGTCGTCGTGACGACACCTAGTCTCTACGACTATGTAAGCCTAACAAAATGCAGAAATAACAAAATGAAAGTAAAACATAACAACTAACTGCAACAGATAACTAAATAACTGGTAACAATGTCGCTCGGCATGCATAATAACCAACATTCTAGTAATACACAGTATTCCCAAAACCCGGAACATCATAAGTCACAAGCTACAGAAGGAAACTAGTATCTCTATACACCAGAGTATAATAAAATAAGTACGGAAGGTAAATGACATATGAGAGAATAGAGGGGGACTTAGAGGTCTGCAGACGCGGCAGATGTACCTTGAAGTCTCCGTACAGCAGCAAGCACTCTCAGCTAGTAGCGGGGATGATAAGAAGCACCTAGATCTGCACACAAAACATGTGCAGAAGAGTAGCATGAGTACACCATAACGGTACCCAGTAAGTGCCAAGTCTAACCTCGGTATAGTAGTGACGAGGTCTGGTCTGGGCCCTACTGGGATATAATAATGAGAGAGATGATATAATAAATGAAGTAGAACAGAGAAGTTAACAGAAAGTATTCACAAAGCAAGAATAACACAACACAATGTGATAACAACAGGGGAGCTCCCGAGATACCGTCTCGTAGTCCCAAAAGTAAATACTTAATAGGGGACCTCCCGAGATACCGTCTCGTAGTCCGAAAAGTAAATATACAGGGAGAACTCCCGAGGTACCGCCTCGTAGTCTCAAAAGTAAATGTGTAAGGAGAACTTCCGAGGTACCGCCTCGTAGTCACAAAAGTAAACACACAACTCAAACCGATAAATACAACAATTACAACAAGAATTCCATAGTTAAGGCTAATAAAATCAAGGAGAAACAGGAAATCAACTAGGCATGCTGCATAGAGTTCAAATAGGCAGTTAAAGCACGTAGACATGCGATATGCAACTAAGTAGGATAACTACACATGCTGGTATAACTCAATTAAGATGAAAACATGTTACTACTCAGTAAACCAAATCGAATTTTACAACAAATAGACCGTGTAAGCACTCGTCACCTCACGTACACATCGCTCACATATAAGAACAGTACCAAATCCTAAGGGAATTCCCCCCACAAAAGGTTAGGCAAGCCTCTTACCTCGAATCAAGCCCAATCAATCTGTAAGAATGCCCTTTACTCGATTATCCGACTCTGAATGGCCCAAATCTAGCCAAACAAACTTGCATATCATAAATACAACTATAGTAGACTGACCTAATTAATGAAATCAATACTTTAACAAAAAATTCAAAAATCGCCCAAAAAAGTGGACTCCGGCCCACATCTCGGAATCAGGTACAAGTTACAAAATATGAACACCCATTCACTCACGAGTTCACTCGTACCAAAATTATCCAAATCCTATATCAAAATCCGAATCAAAACTCAAAACATAGTTGAAGAACTTCCAACCTTTTCCCCCAAATTTCTCAACAAAAAATTCCTTAATTAAATGATGCAAACAACTATAGATTAGTGAAATATAACCATAAACGAGTTAAGAATCATTACCCCAAAGTTCTATCTGCAAAATCATTGAATTATCGCCTCAATACGAGCTCTCAAAGTCCCAAAATCGAAAATGGGATAAAACCCTTGAACTTGGCCCTTTTCTGCCCAGCGATTTCGGATTTGACTTAAGTCCCCTAGATTCGCATCTGCGAGAGGAGGGTCGCACCTGTGGATACGCTCCTGCGACCAAGGAGCCGCACCTGCGACCTCAGCGCTCATGTGCACCTTCCCACCACAAAAGTGATGTCGCTTATGCGTAAATCATTCCGCGCCTGCGAACCCAGCCTGGGCTGCCCAGATCCGTTTATGCGATCCTCCGTTCTCACATGCGCGTCCGCACCTACGGCCAACCCCACCGCAGGTTCTATGACACCAGAAGTTGAAAAACTTAAGCAGCTACACAAGTCCAAATTTTGATCCATTTAGCATTCGAAATTCACCCGAGGCCCCCGGGATCTCAACCAAACATACTGACAAGTCTTAAAACACCATACAAACTTAGTCGAGCCCTCAAGCCACATCAAACAATGCTAGAAACACGAATCACCCTCCAATTCAAACATAATGAACTTTGAAACTTCAAACTTCTACAACTGATGCTGAAACCTATAAAATCACGTCCGATTGACCTCAAATTTTGCACACAAGTCATATTCGATATTACGGACCTACTCCAACTTCCAGAATTGTAATTCGACCCCGATGTCAAAAATTCCACTTCAGGCCAAACTTCCTAAAAATTCAACATTCACTATTTCAAGCCTAATTTAGCTACAGGCCTCCAAAACACAATCCGGACACAATCGTAAGTCCAAAATCAACCAACGGAGCTAACAGAACCGACAAAATACCATTCTGGAGTCGTCTTCTTATAGTTCCAACTACGGTCAAAATCTTAGAACTTAAGCTTCCTTTTTAGGGACTAAGTATCCCAATTCACTCCGAAACCACAAACAAAACCCCCCCGGAAATTGAGATATGTAGAAAACGATACGGGGGAAGTAGTAAATAGGGGATTGGGGCTAGTACTCTCAAAATTACCAGCCGGGTCGTTACATCCTCCCCCTCGTAAAATAATTATTCATCCTCGAACGAGTATACAGACATACCTAAAGTGGTGAAAAGATGAGGATAATAGCTGCACATATCATGCTCAGTCTCCCAAGTGGCCTCCTCGACCGGCTGACCCCTCCACTGAATCTTGATTGACGAAATATTCTTTGACCTCAACTTTAGAACCTGCTGTCCAAAATAGCCACCGGCTCCTCAACATAAGATAAATCCTTGTCCAACTAGACTGAGCTGAAATCCAACATATGAGACGGATCACCGTGGAGCTTCCGGAGCATAGAAACATGGAATACTGGATGAACTGCAGAGAGACTAGGTGGTAGTGCAAGTCTGTAAGCCACCTCCCCAGCCCTCTCAAGATTCTCGAAAGGCCCGATATACCTAGGGATCAACTTGCCCTTCTTCCCGAACCTGATAATACCCTTCATGGGTGAAACCCGGAGCAAGACCCGTTCCCCAACCATGAATGCAACATCGCGAACCATACAATCATCATAAGTTTTCTGTCTGGACTGGGTTGTACGAAGTCGATCTTGAATCACCTTAACCTTCTCCAAAGCATCCTGAACCAAGTCTGTACCCAATAATCTAGCCTCACCTGGCTCTAACCAATCCACTGGATACCGGTACCCCGCCCATATAAGGCCTCATATGGTGCCATTTTATGCTCGATTGATAAATGGTATTGTAAGCAAACTCCTCAAATGGCAAGAAATGGTCCTAAGCACCCCCAAAATCTATCACACAAGCATGGATCATATCCTCCATTATCTGAATAGTGCACTCAGATTGTCCGTCAATCTGAGGGTGAAATGTTGTGCTCAAGTCAACCCGAGTACCCAACTCCTACTATACAGCTCTCCAGAACCTTGATTTAAACTGGGTACCCCGGTCAAAGATGATAGATACTGGTACGCCATGAAGCCTAACAATCTAGCAGATATATATTTGAGCCAACTGCTCGAAAGAATAGGTATTCATCACAAGAATGAAATGAGCTGACTTGGTCAATCTATCCACAATTACCCAAACTACATCAAACTTCATGTGAGTCCGTGGGAGCCCAATAACAAAATCTATAGTGATCCACTCCTATTTCCATTATGGAATCTTTAACTTCTGAAGCAATCCACCTGGTCGCTGATGCTCATACTTCACCTGCTGGCAATTTAGGCACTGAGCTACATATTCCACTATGTCCTTCTTCATTCTCCTCCACCAGTAATGCTGCCTTAAGTCCTGATACATCTTCGTGGCACCTGGGTAAATGGAGTACCACAAACTATGAGCCTCCTGGAGAATCAACTCATGCAGACCATCTACATTAGGCACACATAACATGCCCTACATCCTCAGTGCACCATCATCTCCAATAGCGACCTCCTTGGTGTAACGACTCGATAGATAGTTTTGAGCCCTGGCGCATCATTCGGCAGTTCGAGGGCTTGAGTAGCATCACTTCAAGTTTTCTAACTTGTATGCGTGATCGGAATTTAGTTTCGGGAAGTTCAGAGTTGGTTTGGAAAGAAAATTCTAAATTTGGAAGCTTTAAGTTGGAAGAGTTGACCAAACTTTGACTTTTGAGTGAACGACCTCGGAATTGGGATTGGAATGCTCCAACAAGTTTGTATGATGAATTTTGACTTAGGCGTATGTCGAGATTGGGTTTCGGACGACCCGGGAGCGTTTCAACGCCTATTGTGGAAGTTGGCATTTTAGCAAGGATTTCATAAATTTGGGTTGAAGTGTATTTCAATATTATTGATGTCCATTTGGGATTCTAAGTTTGAGAATAGCTCTGTATGGTAATTTTGGTCTTAGGGGCGTGTCCGGATGTGGATTTGGAGGTATGTAGGTCGTTTCGGAGTCATTTGGCGAAAGTTGGAAATTTGAAGGTTTTTGGAAAGTTTGACCGGGAGTGAACATTTTGATATCGTGGTCGGATTCCGATTTCAGAAATGGGAGTTGGTCCGTAATGTCCATTTTGACTTGTGTGCAAAATATGAGGTCAAACAGGCTTGATTTGATAGGTTTCAGCATCGGATGTGGAAGTTAGAAGTTCAATAGTTTATTAGGCTTGAATCGATTCGCAATTTGTGGTTTCGATGTTGTTTGATGCGATTTGTGGCCTCGAGCAAGTTCGTGTCATGTTTTGGGACATATTTGTGTGATTGGAGGGGGTCCCGGGGGCTCAGGTGTGATACGGGGTGGTTCCGGACCAAATTTGGGTGTTTTGATGTTGCTGGTTACTGGTTCTAGTGTTGTTCTTCGCATTCGCGAAGAAGGATTCTGCTGCTAGTACTTTTTTCTTTGCATTAGCGAAGAGGATCTCGCGTTCGGAAAGAAGGAATTTCTATTGTCCGTCATCCGACTTTGGAAGCTTTGAAAATTTATGAAGCTTTGAAAAGAAGGAATTATAGCCCTTGATGTCTAGTTTCCAGAAAGTCAAACCATTTATGATTTGGAGTTTTGTACAAAAGGTTATGACCAGTATACTAGAGGCCGTCTGAGAAGAGTTTGAAAATGGCTTTTGAGAATTTTGTTCATCGCGAACACGATGGGAGGCTCGCGAACGCGAAGAAGTAAGTTGGGGCATTGTTAGAAGTCCTCTATTTCGGGCCTTTGAGCTATTATTTCATAATTTTAGTTGGGAACCTCGGGATTTAGCAATTTTGGACAGGAATTTCACCACAAAACTCGGGGTAAGCAATCTTGACTCATTTGTGATTATATTTCATGGATTAATCTTCATTCTCGGCGTTAGATTATGGATTTTGCAAGAAGAAATCATAAGAAAATTCTATAATTTCACAAAACAAATTTTCGAGTTTTGAATACCGATTCGGAGTCGGATTCGAATGAAATTAGTATGGTTGAACTCATAATTGAATGGGTTGTCGGAGTTAAGACTTTTTATAAATTTTTAAATTTCAAGCATTGGAGTATACATTTTGATTGGTTTGCACATTGTTTGCATAGTTTTGGATCGACAAGCATCGGTTTGAGGTGTTAGAGTGTCGTTGGAGCCGGCTATGGAACATCAGAGCAAGGTAGGTCTCTTGTCTAACCTTGTAAGAGGGAATTTACCACATAGGTGATTTAAATTTATAATTGTTGCTAATTGTGGGGGCTACGAGGTGATGAGAGTCCGTGCATAGCTACTAATTATGCTATGTCCGGGTAGTTTAGGACTCAAATCATGAATTACTTGTGATAATTGCATCATTTATTTAATTAATGTACTAGAATTATATTGGAAATTCTTAGAGGAAATATTAAAAGACTGAATTTCATATACTTGAACTTTGTTGCAAATTACTTGATTGTTAATAGAAATTATACATCCTTATATGTTAGCCTTATAATAACATCTCATTACGGATGTTCATAAGAAAATGTCCTCCTTTCTTGTGGAGCGGGCCTTGGCCTTGGCCATATAGATGCATCTATGGATCGTGCCGCACGTCCCTCGGTAGTGTACTCGACACTCTGGATCGGACCGTACGACCTCGGTGGAAATCGTGCTTAATAATAATAATTACACGATATCTTGACATTCTATTACAGCTTGTGAAGATAAATGATTAATTGGAAATTATTGAATTTGAAATAATTATTTATTTCCGCTTGTTAAGGAAATTATTGTTATTCACATAAACCATATCCATTTAAATATTTCTATTTTAATATTATTGACCCATAGTAAGTGTCAAAGTCGACCTCTCGTCATTAGTTCTTCGAGATTAGACTTAATACTTACTGGGTACACATTGATTTGTGTACTCATATTATTACATCCCGCGTTTTCGTACTTTAAAGTTTCATCTTCAGTTAATCGATGAAGAGTCGGGGATGAGATTATCTTGAGGTTATACGCATTTATGCTATGTATAACGAGAGATAAATAAGTGCCGTGAAGGTTAAAGGATAAACGAATCAAAGAAAATGAGTTTCATCGAAGGTGGTCAATTTGGGATATAATACGATCCGAGCC
>AWOL01S0003053.1:0-23127 GCA_000715115.1 Nicotiana otophora | reverse complement strand
GGTGGTATAAGGCGTGGGGTTGAAACACATGCGGTAAGATAAAGTGGGCTTGATACACGTGTTGCTAGTATGGGAACTACTTGAATCTACGCGGTAAGATAAGGTGGCTAAAACGCGGGATGCTATTTTGGGAAAAATGATTTTCATAACTAAATGCAAGGATCCGAGGTGATATAAGGAATGATTGTGAAATATTTTGTGATTTGAGACGACGAGGCGGTACCTCAGTAGTGATTCTTGTTAATACTTTTCTATTACATCACTTGTGTTATGTTGCATTTCTATGTGTCATAGAATTACTTGTTTTTCTTTGGTGATGCATTATTTGCCTTAGTTTAGTGTAGCTAATCTTTGTGTATTTCTTTAGTGTCTCATTTTTATTGCTATCATTATTTTACTGTTATATACTTGTCCAGCTTCTTATTTATTCCAATAGGGCCTTGACTTGACCTTGTCACTACTCCACCGAGGTTAGGTTTGGCACTAACTGGGTACCGTTGTGGTGTACTCATGATATTCTTTTGCACTTATTTTTGTGCAAATCCAAATACCTCCTACCAGTCCAAGCACCCGTGAGACTAGCCCAGTTCAGAGACTTCAAGGAATACATGCCGGCGTCCATAGGCCTCGGAGTCACCCTCTATCTAGTCTATTTTCTTTTTATATCCTTTTATAGACACTAAGGTATAGGGATGTTCAGTACCATCTTATATAGCTTGTGACTTATATTCGCCAAATTTTGGAAAGTTGTGTTTCTGTTTAGTTACGGAGTTTCTTTATATGATAATGGTTGTGTTATTTAAAGGTTCTTTATCAATTCTCAGTTAATATTGCATGTATGTTAGGCTTACCTAGTCTTAATGACTAGGTGCCATCACGACATCCTACAAAGGGAAATTGGGGTCATGACATGACTGGGAGTACCCGATTTTACTTTTGTTGACTTTTGGGAAATTGTGAAAAGATTATGAGATTATTTATCGGAATTGGTTTCTCTTGCATTATTTGATATTATTAGGTCGTTTTGGGTTAGGTTAGAGTCATGTGGAGGTGAATTCAAAAGGAAAGGCCATTTTTGAGTGATGATTTGGCCTAGTTAAGGCAAGTATCTTGCCTAACGTTGAGTGGAGGAACTACCCCGCATGATTTGGGTTAAATTGCATTGTTTGATTTATGTGGAACATTTTTACATGAGTGACAAGTGTGTACACGGGCTTATATGTTGACATTGACCGGTTTTAGAATCTTAGCTTTTTCATATTTGCATTTATTTGAAGTTGTTATCACATGTTATATCCTTCATTGTTGACTTTATCCTTGCTAGCATTTTATTGAATTGGTTAGTACATGCTATATCTTCCATTGTTTAGTTCACCCTTTTTTTGCATTTAATTGGGAGTTAATATTACATGGAACATCTTTCTTGGTTGAGTTTATTCTTCCGTTTCATTAGGTTATTGTCGAGGCTCTTGTATACATTGTTGTTGAGCAATTGGCTATGTTGGTTGTGTTATTGGTATTGTTCTTTTGGCAATGTTGTGGTACATGGGCAAGTGTGGTGCTAGTTGATTATTGTGTTGTGATGTAATGCAGCATGCGGCAGTATAATGGTGGTGATATTGATGCACATGCAGCGAGATAAGGTGGGATTGATACGCGTGATGCTACTAAGGGAGATTACTTGAAGCCACGTGGCGAGATAAGGGGCCTAAAGCACGTGAAGCTATTTCGGGAATAATGTTTTAAAACATCCAATCTAAGACTCACGCGGCGATATAACGAAGATTTATGATTTATGACTTGTGATTTGTGATTTTGAGGTGTGGCACCTCGGGGTGATTTTTGTTGGAAATCTCATGTTGAAATGGCTTAATTATTTAGACCATCATTTATTTTCCTTACTTTGCTTCACCCTTGTTTCTATTTCTATAATGATTATTTTGCGGATTTGTCACATGTTTATTTCATGTTGTTATATGTAGCCTCTATTTCCGTAGTTAGCTTTTATTAACGTTCTCTACATTGTTAGCCTTATCTTGATATTCTTTTATCTATTAGCTCTATATTAAATTTTTTTTTATATTTTTCTTGTCTAATAAGCATCTTGACTTACCTCATTACTACTTGTAAGGCCCCATAAAATATTACCTATAACCCGGGGTTTCGTGGTGCCAAAGTAGGCTAATGTGTTTGAAATTTGTTGCAAACGAGTCACGGTACGAAAGTTTTGGGTTGTACAATGCATTGGGGAGTTAGAGGAAAATTGTTGCAGAAAATGGCATTTCTGCGGTCCATTGTGCGACCGCAAAATCACTCCGCGAACTGCATATCCGTCACAGAGTGAAGCCAAAAGTTGGTAAATTTACAAATACTTTTGTGGCCATTCTTCTGGCCATTTAATGATTCTGCTATCGCATAATGGCCAAAGAATGGTTATGGTATCGCAAAATGTCATCGCGGAAAGGACCAGAGGCAACCCAGAATTTGAAAAGCATTTTGTCGCCATTCCGCTGACCACATATTGATTCTTCTATCGCAGAATTGCATCGCATAATTGACATAACATTTGGTGTCCATTCCGCTGGCCACATACTGATTCTGCTACAACAAAATGGATTTCGGGGGTCATTTTTGGAAATTTTCTTATCCGACCCAATTTAGATATAAGGCCTTAGGGGGTCATTTTGCAAGGTAAAAATTTGATTTTTAGAGAGAAGTGAGAGTATTTTAGAGAGAGAAGGAGAATACCTAGCATGCTAATCATCCATTATTCCCCAAATCTTCAAGCATCAAGGAAACCAATCACTAGATCTTCATCTAAGAGGTAACGTTCTACCCCTAGACCTAAAATTTCCGGATTTGGACTAAATGTATGTAATAACAAGTACGATTCTTAGCTGTGGAGGTTGTTGAACTAAAAATGGTAAATGATTTGTTGTGGGGTGAAAGGATTCCACCATAGAAACCTTGTAGTGGAAATTTCACACATATTGCTTAATGAAATGCTTAACTGAGCTAAAACCATTAATCTCTCCCTAATTATGGTTCAATTTTGTTATATCTTTAGTTGATTGGAATTGCTAGAAGTGTTGGGGTGTTATGGTAATCTAAGGGAAGCTCAAGCAAGGTATGTTGGCTACACTTCTCTCCTAGAATTGAATCCCATGATGTTCTTGTAAGTCCCGAGTTATTCATTATAAAATAACTATTCCGAATAAGCTTTGTGTTGAAAGATATATGTTCAACATGTGTTCAGGATGCTCTTATCATATGTTGTTATCCAAATGTGTTCAAAGTTGACACGAATCTTTGATAGGGATCTTCTGCACAGCATATTGTGGTGAGCCCGCTACAATTCTAGTGGGTATTCGAGTCTAGTTGGTTTTATGTACTTAGGTATCTATTTTCATAGAAGCTACATGTACAATGCTGGTCATGTACCTAAGTTTTGAGTTTTGTCATGTATTTATGTTCACAGATATTTGGGAAGCTTTATACCCATCCCGAGAAAAAACGAAAAAACAATTTATGGGTCATTGAGCCAAATATATTCAATATGAAAGTCATGATCTAATTATGTTTTTGATTAATGATGCATGAGTTATGTTGAGAGGTTGATGTAGCGTAGGCTTGCTCGATAGGGTTAACTCAGTTGAGCGCCGGTCATGCTCCTCAAGTTCGGGGAGTGACACTACTCCGCTGAGGTTAGTCTTTATACTTAATGGGTATTGTTGTGGTGTACTCAAACTATGCTTCTGTATATTTTTGTCCAGATCCAGGTACCTCTAAGCATATAGGTACTTAGATAGGGTTTGTGATTTGTTGCAGAGACTTAAAGGTATACCTGCCACTATGCTCGTAGGCCTCAGAGTCACAATCTAATATTATCTTTACTATTGTTTATCATCATCTCAAACCAGTATTGTATTTAGAGATTCTAGTGTATTTCAGTATATCTTATGACTATGTACTACCGGTTTTGGGGATTATATAACTATTGCCCCGTTTTTGCAATGTTATTTCATTCATCAGTTAAATGTTCATTTAGTTGAGCTAGTTATTTCTATTAAAAGATATCACGTGTTTGGCTTACCTAGTCTTAGAGACTAGGTGCCATCACAATTCCTAAGGTGCTCTTTGGGGTCAGGGCAAATTGGTATTAGAGCTCTATGTTACAAGCAAGTTTAGTAGAATCTTACCGATCTGTACGAATACGCATATGAGGTCACGCACTACTGGTCAGTTGAGAAGACACCCGTGAGCCTAACTAGAGCAGCGAGAGGCTGGGATCGAGGTAGAGGCTGAGAAGGGGAACGTGATGCAGCTAGAGCACATGCTAGAGCAATGACTGAGGAGCCACCAATAGCTCCGGTTGGGGAGCAGGCACCTGAAACACCTGCTACTACCTATGGACTCCACGAGACATTGGCACATTTCATGAGCATGTTTGGTACTTTAGCTATGGCGGGATTGATCCTAGTTGCTCCAGCTACTTCCCAGGCTGGGGGTGGAGCCTAGACTCCCGCCGCCTGTACTCGAGAACAGCGGGTCCATGTTTACCAAGTTCTAGGAGTTATGCCAGCACAACCTATTATTGTGCTTCAGCCTTATGTCAGGCCAGAGGCATCAGAGGAGGAGCAGAGGAGGCGTGAGTGGTTCAAGAAATATGATCCTTCTACTTACAGTGGCGCAGTTTCTGAGGATGCACAGAGTTTTGTAGACCGATGCCATCGTATTCTCCATAGCATAGGCCTTATGTAGGTGAGAGGGGTCGCCTTTATATATTTAGGTTGACAGGGGCAGCATATAGGTACCTCTAAGCATATAGGTACTTAAATAGGGTTTGTGATTTGTTGCAGAGACTTAAAGGTATACCTGCCACTATGCTCGTAGGCCTCATAGTCACCATCTAATATTATCTTTACTATTGTTTATCATATCTCAAACCAGTATTGTATTTAGAGATTCTAGTGTATTTCAGTATATCTTATGACTAAGTACTACCGGTTTTGGGGATTATATAACTATTGCCCCGTTTTTGCAATGTTATTTCATTCATCAGTTAAATGTTCATTTAGTTGAGCTAGTTATTTCTATTAAAAGATATCACGTGTTTGGCTTACCTAGTCTTAGAGATTAGGTGCCATCACAATTCCTAAGGTGCTCTTTGGGGTCAGGGCAAATTGGTATTAGAGCTATATGTTACAAGCAAGTTTAGTAGAATCGTACCGATATGTACGAATACGCATATGAGGTCACGCACTACTGGTCAGTTGAGAAGACACCTGTGAGCCTAACTAGAGCAGCGAGAGGCTGGGATCGAGGTAGAGGCGGAGGAGGGGAACGTGATGCAGCTAGAGCACATGCTAGAGCAATGACTGAGGAGCCACCAGTAGCTCCGGTTGGGGAGCAGGCACCTGAAACACCTGCTACTACCTATGGACTCCACGAGACATTGGCACATTTCATGAGCATGTTTGGTACTTTAGCTATGGCGGGATTGATCCTAGTTGCTCCAGCTACTTCCCAGGCTGGGGGTGGAGCCTAGACTCCCGCCGCCTGTACTCGAGAGCAGCGGGTCCATGTTTACCAGGTTCTAGGAGTTATGCCAGCACAACCTATTATTGTGGTACAGCCTTATGTCAGGCCAGAGGCATCAGAGGAGGAGCAGAGGAGGCGTGAGTGGTTCAAGAAATATGATCCTTCTACTTACAGTGGCGCAGTTTCTGAAGATGCACAGACTTTTGTAGACCGATGCCATCGTATTCTCCATTGCATAGGCATTATGTAGGTGAGCGGGGTCGCCTTTAATATATTCCATTCGAGAGTCGTTTGCTCAAAAGTCAAACTTCGTTCAATTCTTTTCATTTCAAGCTTAAAACTGAGAATTATTCTCTTAATTAAATTTTGAATCTTCCGAAAATCAAACTCCACCACACCCGTGGGTCATAATAAATATTATAAAGCTGCTCGAGACCTTTAGTCGATGAACGGGGCATAAATTCTTAAAATGACTAGGTCAAGACTTGAAAGTCAGACCTTTTCAAGGTAAGACAGAAAGATAACGTGATGCTCAAAGACTTTGTGTCTCAGTTCCAAATAGAACGAATAGGTCTACCACCGGTCGCCGATGATTGGGTCGTTCAAGCATTCGCTCAAGGACTCAATGTACGAAGCTCGGTGGCTTCACAGCAGCTAAAGCAGAACTTGATTGAATACCCAGACGTTACCTGGGCCGATGTACATAATCGGTATCAATCGAAGATTAGAGTCGAAGACGACCAGTTGGGAGCTCCTTCCGGGTCTGTTTATCCTATCAGGACCGTTGACAGAATCAAGAGGGACATTGATCAAGAACCAATGTTGAACATGGATCAATACTAGCCATATGATGGAGATGGTAGGAGCAACAGATCTGGGCAAAACCCTGTACGAAGTGAAAGGAGAAATGACCGAGGATAGAGCTCTCGAGGGCTCATGAGTAAGAATGGCTTGCCAGGCATACCTAACCTAAAGAAGCACCACGATTATCAGAATATAACTTCAATGTTGACGCAGCCGCCATCGTATTGGCTATCGGATGCATCGAAGATACTAAATGGCTTGGACCTCTGCATAATGATCCGGCCCAGAGAAATCCCAACCAAATGTGTAAATATCATGGTACCCATGGCCACAAAATGGAAGATTGTAGATAGTTGAGAGAAGAAGTAGCCTGGTTATTCAACGAAGTGCACCTTCGGGAGTTCCTGAGTGATCGAGCTAAGAATCATTTCAGAGACAGATATTCCAACAAACAAAATGAACAAGAAGAACCTCAGCACGTCATTCACATGATTGTTGGAGGAGTCGATGTTCCCCAAGGTCCAGTGTTAAAATGCACCAAGGTGTCGATCACAAGGGAGAAATGAACTCGGGATTACGTACAAGAAGGAACCTTGTCCTTCAACGACGAGGACGCAAAAGGAATCATGCAACCCTATAATGATGCACTGGTAATATCTGTACTCATGAATAAGACTCGAGTTAAACGTGTGTTAAATGATTCAGGTAGTTCGGCCAACATCATTCGATCAAGGGTCGTAGAACAGCTCACCCTACAGGGCCAAGTTGTGCCCGCAACCTGAGTGCTAAATGGATTCAACATGGCTTGTGAGACTACTAGGGCAAAATAACTTGTCATGACCCAAAATCTCACCACAGGTGTTGTGATGAAACTTAGTGTCTAAGACTAAGTAAGTCGATCATAATAATAATTCAACCCATGTTTTTTAATATATATAGAAAAATTGAAACCAGCAAAGGAAATAATAATACAACCTCCCAATACTGGTAATACCTAGTCATGAACTCAAACGGAATATATGAAATGATCTCAAGTAAATCGAATATATAATATTGTTCGAATAATAATTGACAGTACGATAAAATGGAAAGACTCTAAGGGACTGCGATGACCAAGCAGCTCTTCTATCTTGAATCCTTGCGATCACACTCTAACTTTGTCCGAGTCCGATATCTCCAATACTTGGCTCTGCACAAAACAATATGCAAAAGTATAGTATGAGTACACCACAGTCGGTGCCCAATAAGTATCAAGGCTAACCTC
The DNA here is from genome assembly GCA_000715115.1 of Nicotiana otophora. Lineage (NCBI taxonomy): Eukaryota > Viridiplantae > Streptophyta > Magnoliopsida > Solanales > Solanaceae > Nicotiana > Nicotiana otophora. Next base: position 15,518 of record AWOL01S0003053.1, on the reverse strand, counting down.
GGTGGAGTAGTGACGAGGTACAGTCAAGACATTCACTAATCAATTAACCTGTGCAATGTAGCAGTATATAACAATAATAGAAACAAATAGCAATGATATAAATAACAATACAACAAGAACACCATAAATATTGCTCAAACGAATAAGGATCACAAATTACAACCAATCAATCAAGTCCTTCAAATATACGTCTTTCAAATGTAAATACTTCAAGTATAAATCCTTCAAATATAAGTTTTTCAATAAAAATCCTTAGAATATAATCCTTTCAAATAAATGTATATTTCGAATATACTCCCTTCAAATAAATATCTTTCGAATATAATTCTTTCAAATAAATATCTTTCAACTCTAATTCTTTCAAATAATAGTTTTGAATATAATTCTTTCAAATAAAAGTTACCGTGTGACACCTCATTTTATAATCATAAAAATACGGGTATTAGCCCACTTTCATATTTCCACGGCACCTCGTTCCCATATTTCTATCACAACTGCACGGACAACTTACGTGCCAAAAATATCAATATATAAAAATATGCGCGGTCAATTTACTTTAGAAATAGTTTGAGTGAAGAAAAATGACATTGCACTTAAATTAAAACAACAGATAAACTACTGATTTGGATGTAAAACATATTAATTTAAAATATAATAGTAATTTCTTTTATTTCAAACAACTCAATTATCGAAAATTAGTAAAAACCAGAAATATAAATCTTCAGAGTCTCGTACTAAAAATACAAAGCCAACACATTACAACAAAGAGCACAAAACACATAATAATAAAGCCAACTAGTACATCACGGAAGAAGACAAGAATTTACATATCACGTAAAAATAAATAACCAAAGGAGAGTGCAACCATAGGAAAATATCAACAAAAGGGCACTCCCGAGGTACCACCTCGTAGTCCCAAATCATAAATAAATTTCAACAAAAGGGAACTCCCGAGGTACCGTCTCGTAGTCCCAAAGTTAAATTCATAATATATCCTTATATCACCGCGGCAGCCTTCACATTTAGTTTTAAAAATCATTTTGTTTTTCTGAAATAGCATCGAGCGTTTTAGCCCACCTTATCACACAGCATGACTTCTAGTAGTTCCCCTACTAGCCATGCGTATCAAGCCCACCTTATCTCACCGCATGCGTATCAACACCCTGACCTTATATCACCACATGCGTATAAATATCACAATATTTCACAAATCGCACTTCAAGTGCCCAAATATCATGACATACCACAACTTGCACCTCAAGTGATCACACATCACAATATATCACAAATTGCACATCAAGTGCTAACATATTACAACATATCACAAATTGCACATCAAATTCTCAAATATTACAGCATATCATAAATTGCACATTAGGTGCTCAAATATTATAACTTGCCACAGAAATTAACAATACATTATTTTTCCACAATAAGAAGCCCACGACTCGACCATAATACGCACAAAAATCTTATCAAAAAATATCCGAGAGTGAAAAACTCAACAAAATAATATTTCACAATTTAACACTTCGCCTCAATATGATTTACGGGCTTTATAACTCAATACCAATTTCAACAACGTGAACTGAAAAGTAATTCATCAAGGAACAACGCCTTCTTTAACCTAAATTTTTTTTTGGAAATTAAATTAACACCTCCTTTTAAAATTATTTTATAAATTATTTACAGTTGAAAAATCCGTAATAAAATTATTTCCACGAAATAGTAACTCAACAAAATACAGAATTCACATAAAAGTCAAGTGCCAATCACAACAAATTATCATATAAAAACAACCTCGGCAAACAAAGAAAAAAAGGCATGACAAAAACGGGATTTAATAAGTTCCAACAATTTTGCAATTTAATACATAAGTGTGTCTATGAATTGTAACCTATATAGTTTGCACATATAAACCAATTACGTACTCGTCACCTCGCGTACATGGTTTTCAATCACACAATTTCCACATAAGACTCAATTCCTAAGGGGAAATTCCCCCACACAAGGTTAGACAAGATACTTACCTTTACGGAGTTAGGCCGATATTTCAAAATAGCCTTCTTGCTTGAATTGACCTCCGGACAACTCAAATCTATCCAAATTAATTGTATAACTTCATTAAAATTCATCGAAAATAATTTTGGATAATAAAACGTCGACTTAGGACCCGCCTCTCGGAACCCGACATAATTTTCACAAAATCTGAACACCCATTCCGATACGAGTTCAACCATACCAATTTTTACCAAATTCCGATAATAACTCAACCTCCAAATCTTAATTTTTCGTTTTTGAAAAGTTTTGCAAAAATCTTTATTTCTTCAATTTAAATCAGAAATAAATGTTGAATATATCCATAGAATCATGAAACATAATCATTTTCGGATATAGGACACTTACCCCAATCCATATGGTGCAAAATCGCCTCAAAATATCGCTTCAATACGAGCTCCATAGCTCCAAATATGTTAAAATGGCCGAAACCCCCGTTTTTTAGAATCTGTCAAGGCAAGTTGCATTTGACATTTGAGACTTATAAATCGAATTTGACACATGCAATTTTGCCTCTGCCCAAGAAAAATAACATTACCAATCTTCAATAAATCAGTTATAACTTTCTGTACAAAAGTCCAAATGATGAATGGTTTAACTTTCTGGAAACTAGAAACCAAGGGATACAATTGTCATGTTTTGTAGATCTCCCAATTCCTTATATATGGCATGCAATAAGCCCCCAAACTTAGCCCTGTGCAGCAGCCATTTCCAGCGATGCACACTGCTGTAGCCAAAATCTGCAGTACTATCATTCAGTCAATCGATCATAACTTTGTGTACAAATATCCATATGATGAATGTTTTATCTTTCTGGAAAATATAATCAAAGGGCTATAACTTTCCTGTTTTAAAAATTTTCATATTTCTTATAGATTTCGCGATATAAGCTTCCAAAGTGAGCTCTGCGCATCAGAAATTTCACACACTGCTGTCAAAAACCAGCAGTCAAAATGGCCTAAAAATGATCCAAAACAACTTTGAAACTCACCCAAGCCCCTTGGGACCCCGTTCGAACACATCAACAAGTCTCAAAACATATTATGGACTTAGTAGAGGCCTCAAATAACATCAAACAATGCTAAAAACACGAATCACACCCCAAGTCAATCCGAATGAAACTAAGAAATTGCAACGTCTACATTTGATGCCGAAAGCTATCAAATCAAGTCCGATTGACCTCAAATTTTTCACACAAGTCCTAAATGACATAACACGACCTGTTCCGATTTTTAGAATCGGATTCCAACCCCGATATCAAAAAGTCAACTCTCCGTCAAACTTCCGAATTCCATTTTTCCAACATTCGCCAAAATGCTTTCATTTTTTCTACGGACCTCCAAATCTAATATACGCCTAATTCTGAAGTCACCATACAAAGCTATTGGAATCATCAAAACTCTATTCCAGCGTTGTTTTCTCAACAGTCAAACTCCAGTCAACGCTTTTCATTTAAGCTTCAAAAATAAGAATTGTTTTTTAAATTTAATTCCTACTCTTCCGAAAATCTAACTCGACCACACACGCAAGTCATAATACATATTATGAAGTTGCTCGGGATCTTAAGTCATTGACTGAGGAGTTAATTATTAAAACGACAAGTCGGGTTGCTACATAACTTTGCCATTGAACGTGGTCGGGACCATCCAGGAGACTAAGTTCCATGTGATCGAGGGAGATATGAGGTATAACGCCCTGTTCAGGAGATCATGGATCCACAACATTAAGGTAGTTCCCTCAACCCTTCACCAGGTTCCAGCATTCCCGACATCTGAGGGAATAGAAACAATTTACGGGGAGCAACCCGCCGAAGAGGAAATGTTTGTCGTTGATGAAGTGATTCCAGTATCGGCACTCTCATTAATGAAGGGGTCAAATTTTAAAGGGAAAGCAGGAGGCCAAATAGCAATCACAGATGTCGGCCTCGACCCAACTAGAGAAGCAAGGGACTAACGAAGATGATGATTATGGGGTCCCTTGATCCTTCATAGTCCTTGATGACTCCGATGCTACAAAATAAACGGTCGAAGAGCTGGAGCAAGTCATACTAATCGAGCATCTGCCCGAAGTAAAGGTATACTTGGGCACGGGGTTAACTCTCGAGCTTAGGAAAACACTTATTCGATTTCTTATAGCTAACGTGGATTGTTTTGCTTGGTCCCATCTCGACATGATAGGGATCCCACGAGAAACCACCACCCATAAACTAAGCCTGGACCCAAAGTTCCATCTGGTGAAGCAGAAAAGGAGACCCCAGTCCGAGATCAAGCATGCCTTCATCAAAGACGAGGTAACCAAGCTTCTTAAAATAGGGTCCATCCGGGAAGTAAAATACCCCGAATGGTTAGCAAACATAGTAGTAGTCCCTAAGAAAAGGAACAAACTTAAGATGTGTGTATATTACAAAGATTTAAATAAATCATGCCCTAAGGATTCTTTTCCCTTGCCTAATATCGATCGCATGATCGATGCCACAGACAGCCACGAGACCCTAAATTTTCTCGATGCTTATTCCGGGTACAACCAAATACAAATGAACTCAGATGATTAGGAAAAGACCTCGTTCATCACTAAATATGGTACCTACTACTATAACTTAATGCCATTTGGATAAAAAAATATTGGTGCCACTTATCAACGCCTAGTAAACCGGATGTTCGAAGAACAAATAGGGAAATATATGGAAGTTTACATTGATGATATGTTAGTTAAGTCCCTGCGAGTAGAGGACCATTTGAAACATTTGCAGGAAACCTTCAGTATATTGAGGAAATACAACATGAAGTTGAACCCGAAAAAATATGCGTTCGGGGTCGATTCAGACAAATTTCTCGCAACCGAGGAATCAAGATCAACCCCGACAAGATCAAAGCTATCGAGGACATAATGGTAGTAGAAAACATAAAAGCCATACAGAGGTTAACCGGGTGCATAGCCACCCTGGGGCGAGTCATCTCGAGGTCATCAGCTAAGAGCCATCGATTTTTCTCGTTGCTAAAGAAGAAATATAACTTCACATGGACTCCGGAATGCCAACAGGCCTAGGAAGAGCTTAAACGATACTTATCGAGCATGCCGCTGCTTCACAGACCGAGGGAAGACAAACAACTGTACTTATATTTTGAAATATTAGATATAGTGGTAAGTGGAGTCCTAGTCCGGGAAGAACAAGGTACGCAATTTACGATTTATTATGTTAGCCAGACCTTGGGCGAGGCCAAAACTATATATCCCCACCTAGAAATATTGGCGCTCGCTTTGATAAGCGCCTTTAGGAAACTAAAACTGTACTTTCAATGTCATCCCATATGTGTTGTGACAACTTATCCATTGTGAAATATTATACACAAACCCGAGCTCTCGGGACGGTTGGCCAAATGAGCCGTAGAAATCAGCAGGTATCATATTGAATATCAACCCTGAACAACCATTAAGTCTTAAATTTTGGCAGACTTCATGGCTGACTTCACGCCGACCCTAGTACCCGAGGTCGAAAGAGAAGTGTTAGTGAACTCGGGTACATACCCGGGAATATGGACCCTCTTTATAGATGGTGCTTTGAACGCAAAGGGGTCCAGACTCGGCATCATACTAAAACCACCCACAGGCAACGTGGTTGGAGAATCTGTTAGAATTATGAAATTGACTAATAATGAGATCGAATAGGAACCTTCGAAGTGAGAGAAGAACGAATTCATAGACACCTAGATAAGTTACAAGTAACTTTGCATCAATTTAAATAATGGACTTTGCAACACATGCCTTGAGATCAAAATAGTGAATTCGATGCCCTCGCAACCGTAGGGTCATTGGTCGAGGACAACGAGCTCAATTCGGGGGCCGTCGTGCAACTCATGAGGTCAGTAGTCAAAGTAGGCCACGCCAAGATAAACTCCACAAACTTGACTTGGGATTGGAGAAATAAATACATAGAGTATTTGAAGATGGGAAAATTTCCCCTAGATCCAAAAGAATCGAGGGCCCTGCGCATGAAGGCAACACGATTCACCTTGTCCGAAGACGGAACCTTGTTCAAAAGAACATTCGATGGTCCACTAGTGATATGTCTGTGACCGGGAGATGCCGAGTATGTTCTAGGGGAAGCTCATGAGGGCACTTACGAAAATCATTCCGGTGTCGGATTACTAGTTCAAAAGGTAATCAGAGTCGTCTATTACTGGATCGACATGGAAAAGGATGTGAAAGAGTATGTTCAAAAATGCGACAAATGCCAAAGACATGCATCGATGATTCACCAACCCGGGGAACTACTTCATGAAGTGGGGAATGGACATCGTTGGCCCTCTTCCATGTGCACCGGGTAAAGCTCAATTAATTTTATTTATGAATGACTATTTTTCTAAGTGGGTTGAAGAACAGGCCTTCGAGAAGGTTAGGGAGAAGGAAGTCATCGACTTCATTTGGGACCGCATCATACGTCGGTTCGGGATTCCATCCGAAATTGTGGGTGACAACAGGAAACACTTCATCGGTAGCAAAGTAACCAACTTTCTCGAAGATCATAAGATCAAAGAATCCTATCAACACCTTATCATCCTAGAGGGGATAGGCAAGCCGAATCGACCAACAAAACTATCATCCAAAATAATAAGAAGAGGCTAACTAACGCCAAAGGAATGTGGAAGGAAATTCTGCCCGACGTTCTTTCGGCATACCGCTCAACCTCGAAATCCAGTACCGGGGCTACCCCATTCTCATTGGTTTATGGCGCCGAAACTCTAATACCAGTCGAAGTTGGAGAGCCGAGTATCATGTACCGATATGCACCAAAGGAATCAAATGACGATGCCATGAATACGAGCATGGAACTATTGGATGAAAGGCATGAAGCCTCCCTCATCAGATTGGCCACCCATAAACAACGGATCGAGAGATACTACTATCGAAGAGCCAATCTTCGATATTTTAATGTCGAGGACTTAGTGCTAAGGAAAGTCACCCTCAACACCTGAAATCCGAACGAAAGGGGAACTGGGTCCGAATTGGGAAGGACCGTACCAAATTCTCGAGGTCACCAGGAAAGGGTCCTACAAGCTCAGAACGATGAATGGAGAATAGCTACCGACCAATTGGAATATATCTCTACGAAAATGGTATTACTGCTAATGTACGACCATATTTCATTTCCTTTTTTCAGACTAACACTTGTAGGTGGTCACTGAGAAATGACAATGGATGTTTTGGTGAACGACGCGAAGTCTTTAGGTCTAAAAGCAGGCATTGCACTCTTTTTCCCTTAGACCAGTGTTGCCCCAAATGGGTTTTTCGGCGAGGTTTTTAACGAGGCAACAATGAATCATGCTAACATAGAACCAAACCCGATTAAGAATTGGCACCGAAGATCAATTCAATAATATCTAAGGTTCCTTTGTAATCAATCACGAATACTGGGGGGAAACCCTCGGATATGCATTATCTCTGAATATCAACTCTAGCGAGGAAACTAATTCATAAAGGAAGGGTCTCGATAGATAAGATTTATTGTAAGGGCCAAACGGTCGAAACAAATTATGCCCACGTAGATTGCTCAAGCCCTCGCATAAATCATGTACACATGTATGACAGTTTTGATCGAGAATAAAGAGAAGTATTTTCCTTGCAATCATCTTATGTTTGAAACTTTTTCCTCTTTATATCCCCTAAAGAGATTCGTACATCCGAAAATAACGAGCCCAAAGGCAATACATAACCGGAATGCGAATGACCACTCCCGCATTCAGGAACTGCCGTCCAACTCAAATGGCCCAAGTCACTGGACTTCGGGGGCAAAAGACCTATTGGGCAACTCCCCGATTTCTAAAGTCCACGGCCACCCCATTTGGGGACTGCTATGTTGGGCAAGACCGGATAACTCGGGAATAAACAAGCTCAATGGGAAGCTCCCAAACTAAAAGGCTACAGCCCAGTTAACACGGCTCGAAGATGTCCGAAATCCGTAACAAAAACTAAGACTTCAAAAAATAAACATTTTCAGAACCGGTTCTAAAGGCTACCCTTGGCAAACTATAATTTGAGTTACCTACTTCTGGAGAAATTTCCCGGTAACAATGAACCCCCAAGATGCCTCAAAACAAAATAATGTAAAGGCAGGGTTTGTCCGGACTGACACAACCTAAGTTATTTTATGCTAAGGCATTCCGATCTTTGTGAATATAAGTAATAAAGCAAAGGAAAAATTTGAGAGCCGAAAGGGGAAGAAAGCCTTATATATATAATAATTCTTTTTTAGAAAGGCCAGAATGGCCTAGTACAAAAATTTACAATGGTCAAAATGATCTCAAAAAGAAGCAAAAGAAAGCAAAAAATGTAAAGGCCTAAGTGGCCTGGTCTTCATCTGAGGTAGAATCTCCATCCTCGGGATCTTCCCCATCTTTGGACTTATTTAAGCTCTCAGAATCTTCCTTAGGAAAGGCTAGCTTCCGGTCCCTAGCTTCCTCTGCTTTAGCATTTTCGATTTCGGCCATGACATAGAAGCCTTGAGAATGAACTCCCTCGAGGACTTCCCTTCGAGCCTGCCATCTTGCATGATCCACCATACTCTTGGCCTTCGCCTGGATGGCCTTGACATGGACCTTGAACTAGGACACTTTAGCATCAGCTTTGGTGTTGGCCATGGCCACCTCAGATCTAGCCACTTCAAGTTCATTGGCCAAGTTTACCTTATCAAAAATAGCCAAGTCCAATTGATATTGAAGCTCCTCGAGTTTCTTGACCTGCACCGAGGCCTTCTCTTTTGCATCTTGGAGCTGGGTCTCGGCTGACTCCTTTTGTGCTTGGATAGTTTCATTTTTCGAGGCTAAGATGTCCATATGCTTCTTGAATTATTCAGCCTCAGCTTGTATCACATCTATTTGTGTCTTGAGCTTCCCGATCTGTTCGAGCTTGTGCCGAACCTGCAGGATCAGATAATTAGTTACTATCTCTAATTCAACTCCACTATCGTGAAGCACTTGAATACCTGCTCGGCCATCTCGACATGCTCATTCTGAGCCGCTTCTAAATCAGCTCGGAGCTTCTCACTCAGAAGCTTGTAAGTATCCCCCTTCTCAGTGAGTTCCCGGACCGCAGCCTCATACTCTTCCCGGATTCTGAAGAAAGCCTCATGATGCAACACCGAAGCCTGCAAGCCCAAAGAGAGATGTTAGAATTATTTACAATATCAAGTTTAAAATAAATAATGAAGTGAACCTCGAACTTACCCAATTCAAAGCAAGTTGGGACTCGTTAAGTAGGAAAGGCGCCTCCACCGCATTCATCACGGCCTTGTCTTCCTCGGTCACTAAGCATCTAAGGTAGCTAGCAACCTCCACAGGATTAGAGAAAACACGGGCATCCTTGGGGACATAAATATTTATCGATCGCCTGTAGTCGAGGTTAATACTTGGGGCAGGGAATCGATCCATCAGTTTGGGACTCGATGAAGGCCTAGTAGGGCCCGATAACGGTACCTTATTTGGCACCGATAAGTTGCCCAAACCGGTAGCACCTTCCGAAGCTGTAAAGTCGAGGCTATCAAAAAAGTTATTGAAAGGATCGATTTCTCCTTGTGCCCCTTAGACAAGTTTGCCCTTTAACACTAGAGCCTCGTTAATTATATAATCCGTAAATGAGGGCAACCCAGAAATTTTAATCACCCCAGGAACCTCTTTGGGTACGTTATCTTCTGACCGGGACATACCGGTCACACTTCTTTTTTGACCTTACTGGCTCGGATCAAATCGGTCTCCACCCTCTCGGGGACTACAACCATTATCTCTACTATGACCTCCATGACTCGAAGCATCTCGGAGCCGCATCTTACTCGAGCCACCAACTCAGAATCTTCTTCATCCTCGGACTCATCCCTCAACCGATTGAGTAAGTCTGATGAGGGTTCTCGGGACCTAATTATTTTGGGCTTATGCGCCAGCCGCTTCCTCGGTCTCTTCTTTTCGGAGTCAGTGGGAATTGGGGCTTTTCTTTTCCCCTTCACTTTGACCTGTTTCGGAGTAGGGGGATTGGCATGTATATCATCATCAGCTAATGGAGGCCTCATCTCGACTTCCTTTGGTAAACCTGGTAAATAAAAACATAACAAATCAGGGACTGATGATAAAAAGAAATGATATCAGATGTAGCTGGGAAAATATCTTACAATGATTGCAGGCCTCCCATCGACCTTTCAATAATTCCTTCAAAATCCGCTCGAAATACGGCCTCTGGGACACAAGGCCCTCGACCCATTACTTAAGTTCAGGAACTGCGTCTGGCATCTAGGCCACATCTGCGACACCAAAAACATCAATGAAGAAATAGATGAGAAGGAAAACAATGAGATTGAACCTTCGAAGCGAAACACCACTTGCGTTTCATGTTCCATTTCTCGGAAAATGGCATGTCTTCAACAGGGATCAAGTTTGAAGTCTTTACTCGAAAAACTTGGCCTATCCAACCTTCGTAGCGAGCTTCGTCTATGCTCGAGAATTGAGCCTTATTGGCCCAGCGAGCAAGCTTGGTCAGCCCCCCTCAATATAGTCAGGGACAGTAGAGGCGCATAAGGTGGTCGAGGGTAAAGGAACATCCCTCGATGTTGCTTACAAAGAGTCGAAGGAGAATGACCATTCTCAAGAAAGAGGGGTGGATCTACCCAAGAGTCACATCATACATCTTGCAAAAGGGAATGATAATAGGGTCTAAGGGACCCAACGTGAAGGGATCAATGTAAACACTTAGAAAACCCTCCACGTGGGTAGTGATCGATTGCTCGGGCGAAGGAACCACCACATGCTAATTTATCTAGTTGTAGTCCTCTTTAACCTTGGTAAGGAGATCCTCGGTGATGGAGCATATGTATCACAAGATCGGCTCACATCGTCCCGGTACTGAGGAGGTCTTTTTAACCTTAAAATCGGTAATAGTGGGGCACCCTTCCAGAACAAATTGCTCAGGGTGAGGCTCTGACGCACCCCCGCCACTAACAGGTCATGATGAATAAGCAACATCTTTTTGCAGTACGGTCTTAGAAGTTTTCGCCGTTGAAGAACATGATGAAAGATAATTAAGATGGCATGCAGTTTGATGAAAGTTTAAGAAATTTTAGGTGCAAGAGTTGCAAAGCAAAGGGATGTTTGATGAAAAAACTAGAATATGAGGATCTTTGAGCATAAAGTTTGAATAAAGAAAAATTGGATACTTATAGCTTGCTGGTGAAGGTTCAGAACCGGTAGTGGCCGACCAGCGACTGGAAGGCATTTAATGTCGCGATATCTTGACCGACGGGAAGTTTCGATATCCATTTGTCGCTTACATTATAGTCGAGTTTGTCGCTTATGTCATGGACCATCGACACGAGATTCAGAAATTCAAGTCGTTTCTCATCATTTTCTCTCTAAGAAACAAGGGGACTATCCGTATACGGCCAAAACTGGGCTCGCCCCTTGCTTGACTAATCGACACTGCCCTATGATAGATTAAGATCCAACCTCGAGTCATATCTAACCGAGGTGTGACATTATATCGCCAAGATTGAGACCTCGGGACCGAACAAAGTCGAGATCAGGCGAGATCGAGGGAAACATGCTGAGTCGGATAACAGAAAGGCGAAATATCTGTGATCGAGCGTAGATCACGGCATGTATCAGCTGATTAATTAGCCAATTAGGAGATTTCTTACTTTATTTAGAACTGTATCAACAGTAGGACTCCCCTACTATATAAAGGGGATATGATCATTTATAAAGGGGCATTCCTTTTACGCAACATAAAGAAATACACTGTCTTTTTCTAGCTTTTATTATCTTGTTACTATGTTCTTATATCAAGTTGAAACTTCTCTTGATTCAAAAGGTGATCGAATTCGAGAGCCAAGGCTATTCGATTTGTTTGGTTTGTATTTATTTCTTTTATCGTCAAATTCAATATTAATATATTCTCTTAATTTGTGCCAAGTTATATCATGTATCCTTAAAACCGCGTATAAATTCAATTATTATCCATTTTTAGGGTAAACACAAGTTACATTAATTTAATAAGGTTTCAAATCTCTAAGGCGAAAATCAATCCAATGCCGTAAAGGCGAGACATTGGAAATTGAAAGAAGGTAGTCATATATTATACGATGTTGCAAGGTAAAGTTTCTCATTTTTTAATAGAAAATTGTATATCATAAATCAGAATTACTAAGGGGTAATCTTTACTTTCTCCAAATTCCCATATCGATTTTTTATTTTATAAGGAAAAGACTCTCCATCACATAATCAATAGATGAATGGTAATACTATAATTGCTAACTTCTAAAGGTTAAAATAGGTAATTATAATTTACTTAAATAAAAATGCGAAAGGTATCGTATTCGACATTAATGTCATATTTGGGCATTATTATTGGAGAAAACTCCATATATAATTCCATGGAAGAGAAAACCTAAGTTTACTATAAGCCATTAAAGTTAAAACCTCCATTAGACCACACAATACTCCATTATATCATAAAGGGGAAAGAGCAAGAGAACGAGGATCCAAGAAGAAAAATGAGGATGAGAAAAAAAGGTTGATATAGTGATAATGTATATAACTTAAATTCAAAATGAATAAGAAGAACTATCCATAAAATTTGGATTACACATAAAAGAGATCCGACCTGAAACACTGAATATAACTTCTCTGACCTAATGTGGCAAAACCAACGTCATAAAACTACCATACAGAGTTTGGGATATATCAAAATTCAAATATTTCTAATTAAGAACTTGTTGCTGAAACTATATATATAGACATTCACATATATGATCAAAAGCTATGCACATACGTACAATATTCACGGCATAATAATAAATGCAACGACTGCCTCTTCTACATACAAGACATGTACATCAACTGATATTGATCACTCCACAGTTAATAATTACTAAATTAACAATCGACATCTCTCTCTACATCGAGATCTAGAAAGAGAAAATTCAAAAAGAGAGATGTGAAAGTATAACATATTTATGTACAACCATTTACAGTAGTTTCTATGTATAGTTATATGAACAGTACATACGAAGTCTAGATAATCATGCAGACACGACACTTATTAGCTAATTAAGTCTCACAAAAGATTGGATAAATCATAACCATAATCATCAACAGAAACTAGTTCTTGATCAATAAACGGAACATGTCCTTCATACAGATGATGATATCTAGTATATGAATCCATCTCCAATAGCCATATCTCGATATTTCTATATCCTTCAGAAAAATCCATTTGATTTTGGCTTCCCATATTGGAAATATTATTACTATCCAACAAACTGAAAGATGGTTCTTGGAAAGAAGCTTCAAATGGATGATGGTATACATCCTTATAATGAATCTATGGATAATTCTAATGGGGTCCATCTCACTCAAAAGCCAAAGTTATATGCATGTGCCTAACGGAAATATTTGGCTCGGAGTTTCTTTGATTTGGCAGCCAACTTTGTTGAATAGTTAACATTGTAGAAATAGAAGGAAAAATGTGTGCAAATTGTCAAATATAGTAGGCTTCGGAGAGTGAGGCTTTGGCCATAAAAGGAGAGTTTCGGCTCTCATTTCTATACACTGACAAAGAGAAAGAAAGAGTGAGATTTCACAGACTGGGTATAAGAAAATAGTATGTTAAAAAAATAGAGAGTGAGCGATATTATAGTGAGGTAGGAATATCAAAAGAGGGTTATTTCTTTTGTGTGTTGTAGTGGTCTTTGGAGTATTTTACTCGAACCTACAAAGTGTAAAGTTCCTTGCTATAGTGATATCTGTTTCTCCTCTCAGAGCCGTGGTTTTCCCTTATTCAAAAGGGTTTTCCACGTAAAAATCTTAGTGTCGTTGTCACTCTTTTATTCTTATTAATTGCTGTATTTCGGTGCTACGTTATTATTCCACTTTTTATTACCGTGAATGTTTATTTTTGTAGAGGGTTTATTCCCAACAACTGGTATCAGAGCATAAGTTCTGCTCTCTTACAGAAGTACTATTCACTATCGGTAGTACTATACTCGGTGAAAAACAACATGTCCAGAGTAAAGCACGAGGTAGCAAAATTCAACAAAGATAACAGTTTCTCAATATAGAAAAGAAGGATGAGGGATCTTCTTATCCAACAAGCATTACACAAGGTACTAGATGCTGATGCCAAAAAGCCTGATACCATGAAAGCTGAGGATTGGGCAGCCTTTGATGAAAGGGCTGCTAGTGCAATCAGGTTGCACTTATCAGATGATGTGGTAAATAACATCATTGATGAAGACACCGCACGTGGCATTTGGACAAGTTTGGAAAGCCTATAAATGTCCAAAACGCTGACAAATAAATTGTACCTGAAGAAGGAGTTATACGCCCTACACATGGGTGAAGGTACTAATTCTTTGTCACATTTAAATGTGTTTAACAGACTAATCACACAGCTCGCCAACCCCGGAGTGAAAATCGAGGAAGAAGATAAAGCCATCTTGCTATTGAACTCGTTACCATCTTCGTGTGATAATTATACAACAACCATCTTGCACGGTAAGACTACCATTGAGTTGAAAGATGTCACGTCGGCTCTTCTACTCAACGAGAAGATGAGAAAGAAGTTTTCAAATCAAGGACATGCTCACATCACAGAAGGTAGAGGTAGGAGTTATCAAAGGAGTTCGAGCAATTGTGTTAGATTCGGAGCTCGTGGGAAGTCTAAGAAATAATCAAAATCAAGAGCCAAAACTTTCTACAATTGTGATCAACCAGGTCACTTCAAAATAGATTGCCCAAATCCAAATAAGGGAAAAGGTGAAAGCAGTGGCCAGAAGAATAATGACAACACAACTGCCATGGTGCAAAATAATAATAATGTTGTCAACTTTATAAATGAGGAAGAGGAATGCATGCACTTGTCAGGTCCAGAGTCAGAATGGGTGGTTGATACAACAACATCTTACCATGCCACACCGGTAAGAGAATGGTTTTGCAGGTATGTAACATGTAATTTTGGAACTATGAGAATGGGTAACACGAGTTACTCAAAGATCGCGGGGATCGGTGACATTCGTATCAAGACAAATGTCGGATGAACATTGGTTCTAAAGGACTTGTGGCATGTACTTGATTTGCGGATGGGCCTGATCTTGGGAATTTCTTTAGACTAGGATAAATACGAGAACTATTTTGCAAATCAAAAGTAGATACTCACCAAGGGATCATTGGTGATTGCAAACAGAGATGCTGGTAGCACGTGGTACAGGAACAATGCCCAAATATTCAAAAGTGAATTGAACGCGGAACAAGATGAGATTTCCCCTCTTTCGTGAAGAATAAAAAGGGGGCACGACAGCATGGTGACTCTGCTGGGGATACACTCAGGCTCTTACAATAATGAACTTGACTTACGTGGATTATTTTCTTTATTACATGCACTCCCCTTCTTCACCTTTATTTGTTGAAATTTGCTATTACATACAT
>AWOL01S0003052.1:0-16326 GCA_000715115.1 Nicotiana otophora | reverse complement strand
ATTTTAAGTCTAATATATGAAGAAAATAGGCCTTTAAAAGACCTCTTTGGACGACCCGAAATGTCCTTATGTGTCTCTTAGACCGTTAACAGTGTTCGCTTACACAATATAAATACACATATTCAAGGGCTTGGAAAATCGACATGAATACGATGAATCATAGCAGCAATAAATGGGCTTAGATAGTTGTTAACGTCAGGCAAATTTATTTAGAGATTCCATTAACATTTATAGATATTCAGTTGGGGATCCTCTATAACCACCTTCACACAAAGCGGCTTGGTTGCCTTACCCCAACATAAGTGGGTGGAGGTGTATCACGATACCACAATCTCTACACAAAGCGGACCTACCGCCTCACCCCAATATATATAGGTGGAGGTGTATCATAGNAATTTACAGAAGAAAAACTGGATGAAAGGGAGCAGTAAACTCACCTTATTTATTGGATAACTCAGCTCCTATCTTGGTTCTTCAAACTCTAGGTTTTACCTCCAATTAGAACTTGAAAGGGAGAGAAAATCAATTAGGGTTTGTGGGAAATTTTTGGGAGGATAGTTTTGCAGAGCTTATGTCTGATTATTATGCTCTATTTTAAGTCTAATATATGAAGAAAATAGGCCTTTAAAAGACCTCTTTGGACGACCCGAAATGTCCTTATGTGTCTCTTAGACCGTTAACAGTGTTCGCTTACACAATATAAATACACATATTCAAGGGCTTGGAAAATCGACATGAATACGATGAATCATAGCAGCAATAAATGGGCTTAGATAGTTGTTAACGTCAGGCAAATTTATTTAGAGATTCCATTAACATTTATAGATATTCAGTTGGGGATCCTCTATAACCACCTTCACACAAAGCGGCTTGGTTGCCTTACCCCAACATAAGTGGGTGGAGGTGTATCACGATACCACAATCTCTACACAAAGCGGACCTACCGCCTCACCCCAATATATATAGGTGGAGGTGTATCATAGTACCACAATCCCAACACAAAGCGGCCCTACTGCCTCACCCCAATATATGCGGGTGGAGGTGTATCACAATACCACAATCCCCAACACAAGCGGCCCTACCGCCTCACCCCAATATATGCGGGTGGAAGTGTATCACAATAGCACAATCCTAACACAAAGCGGCCCTACAGCCTCACCCCAATATATACGGGTGGAAGTGTATCACAATTCAATAATCCCAACACAAAGCGGCCCTACCGCATCACCCCAATATATGCGAGTGGATGTGTATCACTATACCACAATACCAACACAAAGCGGCCCTACCGCCTCACCCTAATATATACGGGTGGAGGTGTATCACAATACCACAATACCAATACAAAGCGGACCTACCGCCTCACCCCAATATATGCGGGTAGAGGTGTATCACAATACCACAATCCCGACACAAAGTAGCCCTACCACCTCACCCCAATATATGAGTGTGGAGGTGTATCACAATACTATAATCCCGTTGAGCGCCGGTCGCGCTCCTCGATTTTGGGGCGTGATATATATTATCTATCTCCTCGTATGATGTATATGAATTGATTGATCTTGGTTCCACCTTATAATATGTTACTCCGTTGGTTGCTATTAAGTTTGGAATAAAATCCGAGTTGGTTAAAACTTTTGAGGTGTCCATGCTTGTTGGGAATCCAGTGATAGCTAAGCGGGTATATAGAGATTGTATAATAGTAGTTCATAGTCGATCTATAATAGCAGACCTAATCGAGTTAGATATGGTAGAATTTGATATTATAATAGGTATGGATTGGTTGGCTTCTTGTTATGTCAACGTTGATTGTAGATGAAAGATGGTCCGATTCAAATTCCCAGGGGAGCCTGTTTTGGAATGGAAAGGTACTACGGCATCACTGAGAGGTAGATTTATTTCCTATCTCACGGCAAGGAAGATGATCAGAAAGGGCTATATTTATCACTTAGTTCGGGTACAGGATGTGAAAGTAGAGTCACCAACCATTCAATCTATCCACATGGTTAATGAGTTTCCCGTTGTTTTTCTCGATGAGCTTCCGGGTCTTCCGCTAGAGCGAGAAATTGAGTTTGCTATTGATATATTACCAGATACTCAGCCAATATCTATTCCTCCCTATAGAATGGCACCAACAGAGCTGAGAGAGTTGAAGGAACAACTAAGGGACTTTCTTGAAAAAGGGTTTTATCAGACCTAGTACATCACCGTGGGTAGCACCTGTGTTATTTGTGAAGAAGAAAGATGGTTCTTTGCGGATATGTATTGATTATAGACAGTTAAATAAGGCGATGATCAAGAATAAGTATCCACTCTCGAGGATTGATGATTTATTTGATCAGTTGCAAGGTGCTAAGTGTTTCTTGAAGATAGACTTGAGGTCTGGGTACCATCAGGTAAGGGTTAGGGAGAAGGATATTCCGAAGACAGCATTCAGGACCAGGTATGGGCATTTTGAGTTTCGTGTTATGTCTTTTGGTTTGACCAATGCCCCAACAGTATTCATAGACTTGATGAACCGTGTGTTCAGACCCTTTCTAGATCTGTTCGTTATTATATTTATCGATTATATATTGGTTTACTCTCGTTCAGAGGCTGAGCATGCATCTCATTTACGTACTGTACTCAAAGTTCTAAAAAAGGGAAGTTGTATGCAAAATTCTATAAATGTGAATTTTGGTTGAATTCTGTAGCTTTCCTTGGGCATATTATTTCAGGTGAAGGTATCCGGGTTGATACACAAATGATTGAGGCAGTAAAGACTTGGCCTAGACCTGCGACCCCGACGGAGGTTCGTAGCTTCCTTGGCTTGGCAGGTTATTATAGTTATTATATGGCTTGGCAGCTTATTATAGTTATTATAGGAGATTCGTAGAGGGATTTTCTTCCCTTTCACCACCATTGACAATGTTGACTCATAAGGGAGCTAAGTTTCAATGGACTGATGCTTGCAAGCAGAGTTTTCAAGCACTGAAGGACATATTAACTTCTGCACCGGTTCTAACACTCCCAGTGGGAACCGATGGTTATACTATCTATTGTGATGCTTCAGGCTTTGGATTGGGTTGTGTACTGATGCAACTTGGTAAGGTTGTAGCTTATGCTTCTAGACAACTAAGAAAGCACGAGAAGATTTACCCGACCCATGATTTAGAGTTAGCCACGGTGATTCATGCACTAAAGATGTGGATGCACTACTTGTATGGCATTCATGTTGATATCTATACGGATCATAAGATCCTTCAGTATATCTTCAAGCAAAAGGAATTGAATTTATGACAAAGGAGATGGTTGGAGCAACTAAAAGACTATGACGTTGATATTTTATACCATCTAGGGAAGGCGAATATAGTAGCAGATGCCCTCAGCCGTAGATCTATGGGTAGCATGTCATATTTACAACCAGAGAAGAGTGAGATATCCCATGACATTCATCAGCTAGCTAGTCTTGGAGTTTGATTACTGGACTCAGGTGATACTGGAATTACTATTCAGGAAACGGCAACATCCTCTTTAGTAACTGAAGTGAAGGAATGCTAGTACGAGGATCCTGTGTTAGCTCATTATAGGGATACAACCCTTGAGAAGGAGAAGACACCATTTGAAATTACAGAATATAGGGTCCTCAGGTATCGAGGATGATTATGTGTCCCTAATGCTGTAGGGCTGTGTCGGCAGGTTATGGGAGAAACTCACTATTCTCGTTATTCTATCCATCCAGGAGCAACAAAGATGCATCATGATATCAGGGTAATATATTAGTGGGACGGAATGAAAAAGGATATAGCGGAGTTTGTGGCTCAGTGCCCTAACTGTTAGCAGGTTAATATTGAGCATCAACAACCCGGTGGATTATTGCAGGCTATAGAGATTCCGACTTGGAAGTGGGAAGTAATCAATATGGATTTCATCGTAGGCTTACCTCGTACCTAGCGTAAGTTTGATTCTATATGGGTGATTGTTGATAGACTTACAAAATCAGCCCATTTTCTGCCCGTTAGGACTACATATTCCGCAGAAGATTATGCAAGGCTTTATATTAAGGAGATAGTACGACATCATGGTGTCCCTATATCTATTATCTCGGATAGAGGTGCTCGGTTTACAACTAATTTTTGGAGGTCCTTACAAAAAGGATTGGGGACTCAGGTAAGTCTTAGTACATCATTTCATCCCCATACAGACGGACATGCTGAGCATACTATTCAGACACTGGAGGATATGTTACCGGCTTGTGTGATAGACTTCAAGGGTAGCTGAGATGATCATTTGCCGCTTATTGAGTTCGCGTATAATAATAGCTATCATGCCAGTATTCAGATGGTGCCATACGAAGATCTTTACGGACGAAAGTGTAGGTCGCCTATATAATGGTTTGATATTGAAGAAACTAAGATAGTAGGACCAGAGTTGGTACAACAAGCAATCGAGAAGATTAAGCTTATACAGGAAAGGCTATTAGCAGTTTCAGGTTAACGATTGGGTATTCCTAAAGGTATCATCGATGAAAGGCATTATGAGGTTCAGTAAGAAAGGAAAACTTAGCCCTCGGTACATTGGACCATATAAGATCATACGCAAGGTAGGCCAGGTAGCATATGAGTTAGACTTGCCTTCTGACTTGTAGTCTGTACATCCAGTCTTTCATGTGTCTATGCTCCGTAAATGTATCCGAGATCCTTCCAGAGTCATATCAGTTGATGATGTTCAGGTCACAGAGCAGCTATCATATGAGGAAACTCCCATTGCTATACTAGATAAACAGGTTCAGAGATTGAGGACTAAAGACGTAGCTTCAGTGAAAGTACTTTGGAGAAACAATAATGTGGAAGAAATGACTTGGGAAGCTGAAGAAGATATGAAGCTTAGATATTCTCACTTGTTCCCTCTCCCAGATGAGGATCAGACTGAGACATCACAACCTTAAGGTGCGTGTATGGATTCTTGTCTTGGTTATTGTCATTGGTCATGTGTGGCCATTGTTGTTATTGATGATTGTGGTCCTAAGTGGCGTTGAGTTAATGAGTTTTCTACAGAAAGGGTTGGTAGTAATACCATTACAAAGGCGACCCTGCCAAAAATTTATATAGATCCAGGGGAGTTAAACATTCGAGGACGAATATTTCTAAGGGGGGAAGGATGTTACATCTCGCATTTCGTATGTTAAAGTTTCGCCGTAATTTGATCGACGTAAGCTCGGGAATGATATTATTTTGTGAGGTTATAAGTATTTATGTTATTTGTAACAAGTGATAAATGAGTTTCGTTAAAGGTTGTCAATTTAGGATAAAATATGGTTTGAGCTATAATACCCGGTATTTATGGACTAGTACCATACAAGGTACAACATGACCATGATAGTAAGGTGTATAAAGTGTTTAAAAGTGATTAGTATTTTAAGTAATTAAAGATAATTCTTAATTATGGGGGTAATTAATTAATTATTGGATTAGTGGGGGATTAACAAGTTAATTAAGGAATTGGTGGATAATTATTGGGTGGGAAATTCCCCCCCCCCCCCCNCCAAACGTGGCAGCAAGCTATGCCCAAATAATGACTCTTAAATCATGTAGCAAGGTGTCGCATTTAAGAGAGTCTTGTGGCTAGGTCATCACCTAAGTGGGGCCCATACCCACCAAGATTAAAAACCCTCTCTAAATCAGTTAAGGAGATGTTTTATATCTCTACAATGTAAGGAAAGAAGGCTGCAGCAAATTCATACAAGAATATATGATAGCAACGTGATTTGCTACAGAATTCATACAAGACTACTTAGCAACGTGAGAATTTCGATTATAAGAGAACACGATACAATCTTTCTCAAGAATATCATACGGATTTTTCCCTACTCCAATCCGCCGTTACGTGTTTCGTCGTGATTGGCGTGTGTTAGAGGGATTGTCAAGAGAATCGGTTTAGGTATGTTAAGGCTATCCCTTCTTTCTTTTGGCATGGTTCATACGATATAAACGAGACGAGAAAATGCACAACTTTCATAAATGACTCTAATCATAGAAGTACTAGGGGTGCCTATGTTCTTGATTCCCCATGTGAATTATTATTATATCTTCTGTTCATGGGTCTCAAAAAATACGTAGTTGATAAAATTTATTCGGAAGGCATATTGATCTTATAACATTTCGAGAAATATTATTAACGTATTTCTTATGAATTTCATTCATTTATACATGTGCATTGACCCATGACCATATGGCATTGTATATGCATATATTATATGTATATGGGATATGGAAAAAGGTTACGGTGTTATATACGCACCACCACTTGATCGGCTAGTATATGTTGATGATTTTGTCCACCGTAGCCGAGATGATATGATGGGATGCCCTTATACGCTTTATGATATTATGTACACCTATACCTATGCATGATACGATATTTATACGCACGTGCATGACATGATTTACAAGGTTATTTAGACTTACATGTGGAATTCTTTACTCCACGTTTCATCTATGTCTTTATGTACTGATTTTCATGCATTACATAGTAGGTACATTATTCGTACTGACGTCCCTTTTGCCTGGGGACGCTACGTTTCATGCCTGCAAGTGCAGGTAGATAGGCTGACGGTCCCCCTTTTTAGGATCTTTGATCAGCGAGAGTTGGTGTGCTCCACTTGATCCGGAGTTGTTACTAGTTTTGGTACGCTATTTTTGGTATGTAGATATGGTTACGATGGGGCCCAATCCCGTCGTTTATACAGTTGTACACTCTATTAGAGGTCTGTAGACAGTCATGGCCCATCGATTTGGGTCGTGACAACAAGATAGTGCTAGAATTCTCTTAAATATATGAAATCCTCCATACTTTCTAGAACTCATGACATTTATTTCAAAATTGAAATGCAACCATTAAGTCTCAATCCCGAATGGGGCACCACATCAATCATGCCTTAACACGAAAATCCGAGAACCCCATTATCAATCCTGATTCACGAATAGGGTACAAACTCTATCAATCAGAAATATTCCACTTAACTCAGTTTAGGAGAAAAATCACAATGCCCAACAACCTCCCCATATCTGTAGAATACATTGGCCTCAAGTCGTAGTCAAATCATCACCACTCTTCGGAATCCAATGCGCATAACCAAGCCATCAGAACTGAATCTCTCTAAATCAACCAAGCCACGCAGACTGCTAAAACCAAAAGTTGTTGCAACAAAACATATGTAAAGCCCTATTATACCAACAAAACCGATCACCTCTACATCCATGCTGAACCAAGTCACTGCTAACCGGATCCAACTCTTTGAGATTACTCATGACCCGTCTTCACGATAGCACTACTCTTTCCTAGCACGCTATGGACCTCAATCAAAAACTCACCCCAACTGATCCAAAATGAAATCTTATCGTCCTCAGGATCTTAATCCACCTTACTCCCTTTTATACGGGCAATATTACCTCAAACCGAAATAATTTCTCTAAAGAGATTTTCTATAAACATGAAACTGTTTCTTCCGTCAAATATTGCCTCATATAACCAGTATTAATGCAAAAGTGCTCCAAGTCTCTCCCACAATCCGACGTCAATCTTAACTCCTCAGCCATGAGACGACGCCGAAAATCCTTAGGTACTGTATCTTAAATCTTGAACCCAGTAGAACTATCTTAGAGGTTCACCCACTCAATGCTAGTCCCGAATATATAGCCAAACATGTCGACGACTACTGTTTTATTAGCACATGAATACTCCTGAAGAAATAACTAACCGAACACCTTTCCCTTACACATTATATCCACAAAGGAATATCCAACATGAGACATTCTACAACCTACATATAACCAGCATAACACGCCTCCAGATAATTACTTACGCCAATTAATCTCGAGGTCATCCTCCTCAAGCCATAACTAATCCACAGGCACCCCAAAGTATGGGAATACAACCACATATGACCATGTGATCCATACGTCAATTATAGGCTCACCCAGTAGGCCTCAAAACACAATCACATAACTGTTTCTCCTTTACTTACCATGCCCTCACACTGTTACTCATCTGAGTTCTCATAAGCTCATGTTGCACTAACCATAACACATCCCAAATTATAAGCCCAAATGCATAATCAACCTCTTGACAGTCATTCCATCTACCTCAAGTGATCCAAACACCCATCATAGTACATACATCCCAATGGATAGAAGGTAAGACTCTTCGTAGCAACCTCATAAGAAATGGTACCACCTCAAATCTTCTCACAAGGGATAGTCCACATGTGTAACCTCAATTATTCCCATGACATTTCCATGAGCACCGCAACTATGAAATCAATGAATCTTCCCAAGCCAACACTCGTACCCAGGCTACGAGAATCTGCTTCGTCTCATCAACGAAGGACCGAAAGATCTGTAAACACACACACCAGAACGCAAGACCGTAGTACACAAAGCTGATAATCAAGCATTCACATCCCCTTTATATCTCAAACAATCCCTTATTATCAAATCCAAAACCCTCCAAAACATATGTAGTCATCATCAAAATGTAAAGCAGAGACTTAGTCATTTGCCACAAATACCCAAATCACACCAACCGTCCATCAAGCTCGTGGCTACCTTACCACAAGATCCATAACGATACGCTTCCACTTCTATATAGGTATAGCCATCTTCCAAAGTAAACCACTACTACTCATTCTAGACTAGCTGACGATCAAACACCGCGAGTCATGCCTGTTTATGTCCTTCTTCATCCCTCACCACTCATGATGCTTCCTCGAATCACAATACACCTCTGCACCATCCATATGGACAAAATAACAAACTACGAACCTCCTCAATGATCATTTCTGTCGAGTCATCAATACATGAAACATAAATCTGACCTTAAAGTCACAAAACACTATCTTACTAAAGACCACCTCCTTAGCACCACCCCACACAATGTATCCATGAGGACAAGCATTTATAGATCATCACACAAACAAGCATTGATGTGCTCAAACAAAGACAATCGTGCAACCACACAAGCATGAACTCCACTTTGTTTAGAAATGCTCGATCAAACAATTTTATATACCAATGGTTAGAACTTTCATAGCCAAATACCTTCTTTCCGCAATGCCAAACTCCAAATCGTGAACCAGATGGTTCCCTTCAGAGGGCTTCAACTGCCGAGCCATGTAAGCAATCTCCTTACCAATCTATGTTAAGACCGTACCAAAACCAACACGTGAAGCATCAAAATAGTTGTACAAGGCCCCGAACACGTGGGTAACACCAACACTGGGGTGCGTATAGTAGTCAGCTGTCAACACCGAGAAGAAACATCCCACACCACAGGTGTAACGTCACCATAAATCCCAGGATCACAATTGGTAATGAGTACTCAATATCTTGTTCGAACAAGTAGGAGGGAACTGAAGATATAGGCTTCAAGTTGAGATAAAGTTGCACGATAAGGAATCAAGAAAGGGAAATTTCCTAACATCCCGTAGCCTCTCAGAGATAGGTATAGACGTCGCTGCACCGATCCACAAGACTGTACTAGACATGCTTTTGACTCGTTAGACCTATATGAACCTAGATATCTGATACCAACTTATCACGACCCATAATTCCACCTTTGGCCGTTATGGCGCCTAGCCGTACTTGGTAAGCAAGCTAACTCACAGTTAATTGAATAACTTCCAATTTCCTTTAATGAATATAATTATATCATAATAAAAGCTGGAATAATGTGAAATATCTGATTCAAGTATAACATGGTCTAAATGCGACATAAATAGTACAACCCACAAGAACTAGGTGATGTAGGTACACGAGCAACTACTGAATAATATATGTCAGAATACATAATCACAACTATCTGTAAGAAAGAAAATAAACATGAGATAAATAACGACGGGGACTTAATGTGGTACGGATCAAACAGTGTGGCAGCTCCCTACGAAGTCTCCAATAATACACTCTTACTTTCCTCAAAGGGTACTACAATCCCAGTCTCACAAAAATATGCAGAAGCACAATATGTGCACACCACATCCGGTACCTAGTAAGTGTCAAGTCTAATATCAAAGAAGTAGTACCGGGGCTAGATGCATTCGAATACTTACAACACATAAATAGTAACAAACATGGATCTAGAATAATAAATATCCTCATAATTAACAAATAGCAAGATATAAAACAGTCGAAAGACCTAAAACATGCCCTTTCCAATTCAACAGATAATTATCACGATGTTAAAGTATAGAAGTAAAACTGGCATGTTTCACTCAATGGAGTCGAGGTTCCCCACTAGCATGTATACGTGGCATGCAATAGTTAGCTTTTGAATGAATGCCTCTAAATGATTCAAGAATATCAATGCATGCTCAAACATGTACAAGATCCATGTACCCTGATACAGATTCCATGTATCACAATAACCCTCTAAAAAATTCATTTATCGACCTGGTACAAAATCCATGTACCGACCATGTTCACAAGGCCCACAGTAACATGGGTTATCCCCTGACTTAGGAGGGAGGTACCAATTCCAAGCGCAAAGAGGGGCATAATGGAAAATCCTTATAATCGGATATTCGCTCATCAATTCCAAGCGCCAAGAGGGGCATACTGGAAAATCCACATAATCGGATATCTGCTCATCATGTCCTGTGCCATAACTATACTTTAACTCCACGACCTTGCCTTTTGTGCCAAAGTCTCTGTCCAAATCAAGTATTTACAGATAAAAGATGCACAAGACTTAATAAAAATCATATTTATATGTGCTCATGAAATATTTGTGTGACTACGGTCAATTTAAGCAATTCAACATATCAAGGGTAAGTTCCCATGCCTTCGCAAATAATTATAATCCTAGGCATGATTTCTAACATGAATAAGAGAGAAACGTAGTCACATAAGTCAAATAAATCATAAATCAAATGTCCACATAGTCAAAGAAACACATAACGTATCTCAATTCTACCATGGACATGATATAAATTTTGTAAGTGCATATACGCTCGCCACCACGAATATACACCACCTCCAATACATTATACACATAGCAAGAAAGTCAAATCCTAGGTGTTTCCCTCTTAACAACATTAGCCAACTGACCTATTCCCGGGCTAGCTTCAATAAAACACCGCGAGTAAAACCTCGGTCTAGCCATCTAATAAAGCAAACCTAATCCAAGCATCATCCAAGAAATTCAAACAATGCAATATGAAGTGATCCCAATCAATAAAGCTTCGATCTTTGAAGAATTTTAAAAAAGTCAATTGTAAGGCCCCGTAAAAAATCACCTAGAACCCAGACATTTTGGGTTGTACAGCGTGTCGGGAAGTTGGACCAAAACATTTGTAGAAAAGGATATTTCTGCGTTCCACTATGCGACCGTAGAATCACTTTGCGGACCGCAGAGTGCAACAGGGACCAAGTCAAATTTTGAAGAGAATATTTGCGGTCGATTATGCGGCGGCATAATCATTTCGCGGGCCGCACAATCCGTCGCATATCCAGCAAGAAGAATTCCAGAGGGAGACTTTGCGGCGCATTATGCGACCGCATAACCATTCTGCTGTCACGACCTGACTTCGGGGACCTCGACCGACGCCCAACCGAGATAACCCCGCCAAGCAAGCCTACTAGATGCTTTCTACCCGAATTTGCCTGTGAAAAAAGTGAAGAAATATTTTATTAATTAGACTATAAGGAGGTTATGTGATCAACACTAGTTCATCACCATTAGTTACTTCATTTCTAAGTCTCAAAATACATACAGTTATATAGTTTGAAGTGGAACAGGCGATTCAAATACAACATTACTAGTTTGACTTCACTGCACCAATATACAACGCACACCATGTCTACGGAGCCTCTAACAGATACAAATGAGTGCTAGGATAATGTCGGCAACAAGGCAATGGCTATACCTCAAAATATCATACATAAAGAACAAAAGATACAAGACCCCGGTAGGAAATGGGGCTCACCAAGTCAGCTGAGGAGAGGGTGTATTGCTATCACTGATCAATACCGCTTGCTATGGAACCACCTGCATCCATTAAATATGCAGTGCCCCCAGCAAAAGGGACTTTAGTACATATGGAATAATACTAGTATGAATTCCAAACACCCCTTTCAAGGAATGGAAGTACAACACGAATGTGACGAATCATGGAAGTAATAAAACAACTTAAATAACCGTTAAAACCATAGCAAATTCATTTAAAGCTTTCAATAACATTTATAAATTTCAAGTTCGGCATCCTCTATAACAACCTCAACCACAATACCACAATCGCTACACAAAGCAACCCTGCCGCCTCACCGCAATGTATGTGGGTGGAGGTATAATTACAATGCCACAATCTCTACACAAAGCGGCACTTCCGTCTCACCCCAATGTGTGCGGGTGGTGGTGTAATCACACTGCCATAATCTCTACACAAAGCGGCCTACCGCCTCACCCGAATGTGTGCGGGTGGAGGTGTAATCACAATTTCACAATCTCTACACAAAGCAGCCCTGCGGCCTCACCTCAATGTGTGTAGGTGGTGGTGTAATCACAATGCCACAATCTCTACACAAAGCGGTGTTGCCGCCTCACTCCAATGTATGTGGGTGGATATGTAATCACAATGCCACAATTTGGATTCTCAAAATGATAATAGTTTGTACAAAAGACTTACTTTCAAATCAAACCCTTTGGCACCTTTAGCCTCGACAAATATAAGTTCATAAGATTTCATCATATGAGATATAGGAAATTGAATCACATTGATTTTGTACAAAACTTTCTTCCCAAAAGGGTATAACATAATTAAGTCAAAATAGAGAATCATTAACACATGAGGGTTCTAACACGTTATGAAATTTGGGAATAAATTTATTTGGTTGAATATCCCACCTCAATAGTGTTTCATGTGTGAACTACACACGATGGAGTTTTTGTAAGAATATGGGAAATCCGATACTTGAAGCAGAGTTTAGCCTTCATACCTCGAAAGAGCTTTCTGTCGTGTAACAATAACGTCCCGACACTCCTAACGATGCCAATCTATAGAACAGGGGAGAATTACAAGCACGATTAGAGGAATTCGTATGGCAAGAGCTGCTACAATGACAACCCAACCTTTCCTCAACCAATTCAACAACAAAACCACCCAAGATTGTCCAACAACCTCCCCACAATCCCTATTAGCTTGTGCATGTGATAAGTCTACTCTCATCACCCATAACCAACCTAAATCCGAAATTGGAGAATTGGGGAAAAAGATTCTTACCTTTTAGAAACCCTAGCAAGTTCCTCTTGATAAAATTCCAAGGCTTGATCAGAATTGAGTAGTGAATTCCTTGGATCCTCCCCTTTCTCTCTCTAGAATAACTCTTGTCTATCTATAAAATATCAGATAATCCCTAAAAAATAACCCCTATGGATATATAAAATGAATGGGGTCGGGCGCATATCAGTTTTGTGATCGCATAGTAGACCGCAGAACCTCCTTCCGAAATTTCGCATGCTGGTTCTGTGACGGATGTGCAGCCCACGAAACGCTTATGCAGTCACATAACTGACCGTAGAACAACCTCCAAAATTGGCTCATTTCTCTGTTTCACTCCGCGGTGGATCTGCGGTCTGCGGAGTGGTTCTGTGTTCGCATAATGGACTACATAAATGCCATGTTCTGTAAAAACTTTTCTTCAACTCCCCAATGCACTGTTCAACCCAAAACATTAGTACGGGGGCACCACAAAACCCAAGATTTTTGGTGAAATTCTTACAGGGCCTTACATTTGTGGGCCGCATAACGGCCGCAGACCTAACTAAGCCTGCCCAAATTTGGGACCATTGTTGCGGTCTCCTTTGCGGATCACATACTCGTTTTGCGGTCTGGTCTGCGATCGCAGACCCGGTTTCGTAGGCTCAAATTTGGAAAATTTAACCTATCCCATTTTTATAAAACCACTTTGGGGGTGATTTGGGCTAGTTTAAACGATTATTTTAGAGATAGGGGAGTATCTTAGAGAGAGAGAAGGAAGCCCAACCCCCTTTGATCATCAAATCCTTTCTCAAGCCTTGAAATTCAACAAAGAAAGCTCAAATGGTCTTCATCTAAGAGGTAAGGTTCCATACCCTAGTCTCCAATTTTGAGTTTGGGCAAAAGTTGGGTAATGGGGAGTGTGATTCTTGGGTATGGGAGTTGTTATTGATGCATGCATGTACCAATAAGGATGGTGGGGAGGTCATTGAACTGATAGGGGTAAACTCTTGGTGTTGAATATGTTGTGGGGTGAAGAAAATCTTGTAGAAGAACCTTGCAGTTAAGTTTGCACACATAATGTTTGATGAAATGCTCAAATGAGCTGAACCTATGAACCTCTTCCTAATTATGGTTCGATTTTGTCGTCTCTCTTATAGATCAAAGTTGCTAGGATTTTTGGAACATTATAGTAATTTTAAAAAGCTCAAGCAAGGTATGTTGGCTAAACTTCTCTCCTAGAATCAAATGCCTCCATGTTCTCATAAGTTTCAAGTATGAAGGGCCAAGCTCTTATTTCTTATGTTCCGAGTTATTCCTTATAGATTTGACTATTCCGAATAAGCTTGTGTTGAAATATATATACTAAAAATGTGTGCCAAATGCTCCTATCATATTATATACACCTTAGGGAATGTATTCAAATGTGATCAATGTGTTGAAATATTATGATTTCAATCATGTTTCAATTTCTAGTTATCATGCCAAATTGTGGAAGAAAACTCAATATACTTAAGACTCTCGTTTCCCAAATATGATCTTAAAGTCGTGATTATAAATTCCCTTATTATTGATAATCCATAATGATGTTTGAAAGTGAAATGAGCGAGTATGAAATATGAAATACGACCGACGTACCAAGAATGAAATTAAACTTTTTGCCACTAGTGCCAACGAAATGAAAAGTTATGTGAAATATTATGAAATGAACTTTAATTACTTTTTATAGCAAATGTTTTGGGAGTATCGTTTAGTCACCGCGGAAGGGTAGGTTGAATTAACCTAACACTGAAACTATACGTACCAGTGTACAAGTGATAGAGGGGTAAATCCCCGTATTGATGTGATGAGATTATTCCCCTTAATTGGGATGAGATTGATGTGATGAGATGATTGCTAGCGGAATGTGATGTCGACCCACACGACATTGTGGTGAGATGGCTTAGTCGATCGGGCTGAGATCGAACGCCATGCCACACACATGGTGTTGTTGTGATAGGATGTCTATGGGAGAGATGGCTTAGCCGATCGGGTAGAGATCGAAATCCGTGCTAAAAACATGATGGTGTATCGGTACTAATGATATCCCAACCTAAAACATTGTTATTTGCTTGAAATTTATCTTTCTCTTAACTTGACATTGTTATATTGTTTGAGGCTCTCTTTGATTCCACGTTCTCTCTCATTGTACTGTTACTCGTTCGATTGAGAGGGTGTTTAGTCTTACATATTAGTAATATTCCATATGTACTAACGTCCCTTTTTGGCGGGGGCGCTATATCTTTAATGGATGCAGGTGGTTCCACAGCAGGCGGCATCGATCAGTGATAGCGGTACACCCTCTACCTAGCTGACTTGGTGAGCCCCACTTCTAGTACTCTTTTGTATCCGTTAGAGGCTCCGTAGACATAGTGTCGGTGTATCTTGCTTTTGGCAAAGTCAAACTAAAGATATTGTATTTGTATCACATGTTTCCACTCCTAAACTATGCATGTGTAATGTATTTTGGGAATTTGAAATGAAGTAGCTAATGGTAATGAAATTGTGTTGTTCACGTGATCTTCTTATTTTCAAATTAATGGAAATGCACCTTCATTTTATTCATGGGTAAGTTCGCATAGAAGGCATGGAACAAGCTTGCTTGATTGGGGTATCTCAGTTGAACGCCGGTCGCACTCCTCGTGGTCGGGGCTTGACAAGCCCTGTATCAGAGCCAAAGGTTTTAAAGTGTCCTAGGATATCTCGGAGTCATGTCTAGTAGAGTCCTTCATATAGGTGTGTTGTCGACCACATCTTTAA
The DNA here is from genome assembly GCA_000715115.1 of Nicotiana otophora. Lineage (NCBI taxonomy): Eukaryota > Viridiplantae > Streptophyta > Magnoliopsida > Solanales > Solanaceae > Nicotiana > Nicotiana otophora. The sequence goes on along the minus strand of AWOL01S0003052.1, from coordinate 299 downwards.
TTAGGAGGCTACTTGGGCATTTAGGAATAACACCCTTATATGATGTTTTAGATCGTGTGATATAGCTAATTTAAGACTGTTCCTCCTTTAACTCGTGTATTGCTCTAATGTTCAGTATATGGCACCTAAGAAGAAGGAAAGAATTGCCTAGAGAGCCAATGTCACCCCAGGAGTGGCAGTTGATTCTATACCTGATGATGCAGGTGAGCACCCGAGGGGTGAGGATATTCCCCCAACTACCACACCGCCTGATTCTACTACTCCTACTCAGACTGCACTAATCCCTACTCCTACTGAGG
>AWOL01S0003051.1:64625-117147 GCA_000715115.1 Nicotiana otophora | reverse complement strand
GTTTTAGATCGTGTGATATAGCTAATTTAAGACTGTTCCTCCTTTAACTCGTGTATTGCTCTAATGTTCAGTATATGGCACCTAAGAAGAAGGAAAGAATTGCCTAGAGAGCCAATGTCACCCCAGGAGTGGCAGTTGATTCTATACCTGATGATGCAGGTGAGCACCCGAGGGGTGAGGATATTCCCCCAACTACCACACCGCCTGATTCTACTACTCCTACTCAGACTGCACTAATCCCTACTCCTACTGAGGGTGCAACTATTCCACCCCCGACTGCTATTCCCGTTCCACCTCAAGCCCTAGCATCCGATCCCGGTGTTTCTGATGGGGACCTTAGGGGAGCCATACAAATGTTGGATCAAATAGTGTCTTCCCAGGCACGAAGATCGAATGTTACACCTGCTTCCTCCAGCTAGCAAGGGGATTCGCTAGTTCCAGGGTGAACATGTTTCTTCAGTTAGATCCTCCAGTGTTCTCGGGTGCTAATCTTGAGGAGGAGGCAGTGGAGTTAGACTCCGAGTTATGCGTGCTATTGAGACGGAGGCAGTGGAGTTAGACTCCTACCGCCTGGAAGAGGTGGCATATTGTTGGTTTGAGATGTGGGAGGAGTCCCATGAGGAAGGGAGCTCTTCGCCTAGGTGGAGTGAGTTTGCCGACGCCTTCACTGATCATTTCTTGCGTATCGAGACTAAGGCAGTCTGTGCGGATAAGTTTGAAAGCCTGAAATAGGGTAGCATGAGTGTGTGGGAGTACCATATGAGATTCGAGCGCCTGTCCAAGTATGCTATTTACATGTTGCCCACTATGGGGGCTAGAGTGCGCCAGTTTGTGCAGGGCCTCAGCCCCTTGGTTATTAATGAGGCCACTACAACAGCCTTGAATTCTGATATGAACTATGAGAAGATAGTGGCCTTTTATCAAGCCACAAAACCCCGCAAATTGAATACTATAATGGGGCGAGATGGTAGCAATAAGGCCCGGTCCGCGAGCAAATTTAGTGGTCCTTTCGGTGGTGGTGGTGGTACGTCATTATTCAGGGGTGGGTCATCGAGGCCATCCCAATCCTTTGCTCTGTCTTCAGTTAGTACACAGCCATTAGGGCCCAGTCAGCAATAGTGACCATTTCAGGCATAGTCAGGGCAACAGGGGATCCTACCAGCAGGGTCGGCCTGGAGGGAGATTCCAGCAGCAGCGGAGGCCCCCATGCCCTAGGTGTGGAAAGATGCATTTTGGCGCCTAATTCATGGACCAACTCATATGCTACGGGTGTGGTATGACATGTCACATTTAGAGGGATCGTCGTCCATCCCGCCATAGTATGGGGAAGGGTACAACACAACCAGCTAGTTCTATAACTACTTCATCCGCAATACCTCCTGCAGCTCGAGGCACTCCAGCACCCGCAGGGCGTGGTACAGTTAGGGGTGGTGCATAGAGTTCGGGAGGACTCAACCGTTTCTATGCTATGAGGGGTCGCCAGAGTTTAGAGTCTTCTCCAGATGTTGTCACTAGTATATTGACTGTCCAATCTTATGATATATATGCTCTTATTGATCACGGTTCAACTTTGTCATATGTCACTCCCTATGTTGCTATGGAATTTGGGATAGAACAGGAACAACTTCATGAGCCGTTCTTTGTATCTACTCTGGTTTGTGAATCTATTATGGCCGTGCGGGTTTATAGGGATTGTGTTATCATGGTGCGTCGTTGGGACACCATAGCCGATCTCATTGAATTGGGATGGTTTATTTTGATGTAATAATGAGGATGGATTGGCTTTATTCCTGTTTTGCCAAGCTTGATTGACGAACTAGAATCGTTAGGTTTGAATTTCCAAATGAGCCAGTTATTGATTGGAAGGGGGATAACGTAGTGCCGAAGGGTATGTTTATTTCTTAACTTAAGGCCACAAAGTTGATCAAAAGGGGGTGTCTTTACCATTTTGTCTGGGTTAGAAACACCGATGCTGAGGCACCTACACTTGAGTGTGTGCCAGTCATGAATGAATTTCCGGAGGTTTTTCCTGATGAGCTCCCTTGGATCCCACCAGAAGGGGAAATTTATTTTTGGATTGATGTGATGCAAGACACGCAACCTATATCTATTCCACCCTACAGAATGGCACCGGTAGAATTGAAGGAACTAAAGGGACAATTGAAGGATTTGTTAGAGAATGGTTTTATTCGGCCGAGTGTGTATCCTTGGGGCGCACCGGTTCTCTTTGTAAGAAAGAAAGATGGGTCACTGAGAATGTGTATTAACTATCGGCAGCTCAAGAAAGTCACAATCAAGAATAAGTACCCACTATCAAGGATAGATGACTTGTTTGACCAATTGCAGGGTACTAAATACTTCTCCAAAATAGATTTATGATCTGGGTATCACCAATTGAAGATCAGGGAGCATGATGTTCCAAAAACAACTTTCAGGACCCGGTATGGGTACTTTGAATTTCTTGTGATGTCTTTTGGGCTAACAAATGCCCCTGCAGCTTTTATGGATCTTATGAATTGAGTCTTCAAGCCTTTTCTTTATGCCTTTGTGATAGTGTTCATTTATGATATTCTTGTATATTTACGAAGTCAAGAGGACCATGCCGATCATCGCAAGGGAGTTCTACAGACTCTATATCAACACAAGTTGTATGCAAAATTTTCAAACTATGAATTTTGGCTTGAATCTGTCACATTCTTGGGTCATGTCGTTTCCAGAGAAAGAATTAAGGTTGATCCTCAGAAGACTGTAGCTGGGAAGAATTGGACTAGACCAATAAGTCCAACAGAAATTCACAGTTTCTTGGGCTTAGCTGGGTATTACAGGAAGTTTCTGGAGGGGTTCTCTACTCTTTCCTCTCCGTAGACTAAATTGATGTAGAAGGTAGTTACGTTCCAGTAGTCCGATGCTTGTGGAAAGAGCTTACATGAGTTGAAATCAAGATTGAATATGACACCGGTGTTGACCCTACCAGATGGTACAAATGTGTTTGTGGTATATTGTGATGCCTAAAGAATCAGATTAGGATGTCTATTGATGCAACATCGCAAGGTGATCGCTTATGCCTCTAGGCAACTCAAGAATCATGAGAAGAACTATCAAACACACGACTTGGAGCTCGCGGTGGTGGTTTTTTCATTGAAGATTTGGTGTCATTATTTGTATGGGGTGCATGTGGATATATTCACGAACCATAAGAGCCTTCGATACATTTTCAAGTAGAAGGAACTTAATCTGAGGCAGAGAAGGTGGCTTGCATTACACAAAGACTACGACATCGATATTCTATATCATCCGGGGAAGGCTAATGTTGTGGAAGATGCTCTTAGCATGAAAGCTATGGGTAGTTTGGCTCACTTGGAGGCATATCAAATGATGTTGGCCAAGGAAGTTCATCGGTTGGCTAGTTTGGGAGTTTGTCTTGTAAACTCATGTGAAGTACGGGTGATTGTGCAAAATAGGGCTGAATCATCGCTTGTTGTGGAAGTCAAGGAGAAGCAATATGACGATCCATTGTTGGTATAGTTGAAGGAAGGGATTCATAAACATAAGACCATGGATTTCTTGGCGTGAATGATGGTACACTAAAGTAACAAGGGCGATTATGTGTTCCAAATGTAGATGATCTCCGGGAAAGAATCATGACAGAGGCTTACAATTCCAGGTATTCCGTGCACCCAGGCTCTACAAAGATGTACCTTGATCTTAGGGAAGTGTATTGGTGGAATGATATGAAGAGGAATATAAAGTACATTGTGGCAAGATGTCCAAATTGTCAACAAGTGAAGGCCGAACACCAAAGGCCAATTGGTTGGCACAAAATATAGAAATTCCAATGTGGAAGTAGGAGATGATAAATATGTACTTTGTTGTAGGACTGCATTGAACTCCTCGCAAGTTCGACTCGATTTGGGTGATTGTAGATCGACTCACAAAATCAGCACACTTCTTACCCGTTAAGGCTACCGACACAGCAGAACAATATACTCAGTTGTATATCAAGGAAATAGTCTGGTTTCATAGCACTCCGGATTCTATTAGCTCAGATCGAGGGCCATAGTTCACAACTAAGTCTGGTGTCAACAAGGGTTGGATACTCAGGTGAATCTTAGTACATCCTTCCATCCAGAGACCGTCGGGCAGGCAGAGCGGACTATTCTGATGCTCGAGGATATGTTGCGCGCTTGTGCTCTTGACTTTAAGGGTAGTTGGGATGATCATTTGCCACTCATAGAATTTGCCTACAACAACAATTACCATTCTAGCATTCGGTTGGCACTGTTCGAGGCTCTATATGGTAGGAGATGTAGATCTCTCATTAAGTTGTTCGAAATTGGGGAAGCAGAGTTGATAGGGCTAGACCTCATGCATCAGGCCCTAAAGAAGGTTAAAATCATTAAGGAACGGTTAATAACTGCCTAGAGTCGTCAGAAGTCCTATTCTGATATACGTCGTAAAGATTTGGAGTTAAAGGAGGATGATTGGATATTCTTTAAGGTTTTCCCCATGAACGGGATAATGCGGTGTGGGAAAAAAGGAAAATTGAGTCCTAGGTATATCGGGCCGTATAGAATCATTCAGCGGGTTGGTCAGGTGGGTTACAAACTTGAGCTACCTCCAGAGATGTCGTTGGTGCACCCGGTGTTTCAGGTGTCTATGTTAAAGAAGGTAGTTGGTGACTCGACATTCATTGTTCCGGTTGAGACTATTGAGGTTAGTGAAGAATTGACTTATTAAGAGATTCCAGTTTCCATTCTTAATAGGCAAGTCCGAAAGCTGAGAAATAAATAGATTGCATCCGTGAAAATGCTACGGCAAAACCAACAGGTTGAAGAGGCCACCTATTCGGAGGGCTCACTTTTTCACGGGACTCTTCCCATAGTTCAAACCAGGAATACGCCACCTCTTTCAGGCGGTAGGAGGCCTCTGTTTCACTAGCACGCATAACTCTAAGAGTTTTGTGCATCTCATCAATGCAATCCTGGGGACCTTCCTCTGGGTCAGTACCCGTGAACACTGGAGGATCCAACTGGAGAAACCCGTTCACCCTGGAACTAGTGGAATCCGCTGGCTGACTGGAAGAAGTGGGTGCAATATTTGAGCTCTGGGTCTGGGAAGCCACTATTTATGCCAACATCTGTATGGCTCCCCTAACATCAACATTAGAAACAAGAATCGAAAGCTGGAGCTGGAGGTGGAACTGGAACACCAGTTGGAGGAACTGTTGCACCTTCAGTAGGTGTAGGGACAGGGGCAGTCTGATCAGTTGTAGTAGAATCAAGCAGTGTAGTAACTGGAGGACTATCCTCAATCCTTGGGTGCTCAGCCGCATCATCAATTATATGATCAACTGCCACTCCTGGGTGACATTGGCCCTTTGGCTAGTTCTTGCAATCTTTTTAGGCGCCATATACTGAAAGTTAGAGTAAGGAACCAGTTAATGGAGGAACAATCTTACAATCAGCTTTACCGCACGATCAAGAACATGAAAGACAGGTATTATTCCTAAATGCCCATGTAGCATCCTAATTATAGATGTGCTCGACAACACACCGATAATAAGGACTCTACTAGACACGGCTCCGAGACATCCTAGGACGCTTTAAAACCTTAGGCTCTGATACCAAGTTTGTCACGCCCCAAAACCGAGGAGCGTGACCGGCGCTCAACCTAGTGAACCCGACCGAGCAAGCCTGTTGAATTCTTTCTACCTAAATTTAATTCGTGAATAAAGAGGAGATGTACTCCATTAATCAAATACTGAAGAGATTTCATTGACCGCTTCCATTTCATTCCCATTAACAACATCATTCAATATTTTCAAAATAGTACGAGTTTATAGATTTAATGAAAAATATGTTGCCAAATACCAACAGTTCTACTCCAATTCCCAACATCAAATACCACCCACAACCTATCTGCGGAGCCTCTAAGTACAACGGAAGAGTAATATGGAAATGCCGGTAACAAGGCCCCCGGCTATACCTCAACCACAAAGTGCATGAGAAACAAAAGATACATGACCCCGAAATGAAGTGGGGCTCACCAAATTGGCTGAAAGGAGTGAACTGCTATCACTGATCAATGCCACCTATTGTAGAACCACCTGCATCCAGTAAAGATGCAGCGCCCCCGGCAAAAGGGACGTTAGTACTGTCGAATAGCACTAGTATGTATACCTAGAAATCCTCTTTCAAAATAGAATGCCCATATGAACTATACATGGAACACATAATATAATGTAATTGAAACAACCTGTACAAACAAAGATAACAAAAGGGACACCTATTATCTGCATTAATAATGTGTCTCATTAGACTGTCCTTAATGTTCATCTATCATATTATACACTTGTGCGTTTCATAGACCGTCGAGAGTGTATATTCATTTCGTACATCTATACCTCTTATACACAATGCACCTATGCATTTCATAGACTATCCACAGGATTTCATATCATAATGAATTTCATAACACAATGTACTTATGCGTTTCATAGACCGTCCACAGGGTTTCATAACACAATGTACCTATGCATTTCATAGACCGTCCACAGGGTTTCATAACACAATGTACCTATGCATTTCATAGACCGTCCACAAGATTTCATAACACAATGTACCTATGCGTTCATAGACCGTCCACAGGATTTCATATCATAATGTACCTATGCGTTCATAGACCGTCCACAGGATTTCATAACACAATATACCTATGTGTTTCATAGACCGTCCATAGGGTTTCATAACACAATATACCTATGCGTTTCAAAGACCGTCCATAGGGTTTCATAACACAATCTACCTATGCGTTTCAAAGACAATCCATAGGGTTTCATAATACATTGGAAACAAAAGTACAAATACGTACATCTCATAACCATTCATATAACATATCACCTAATTCGTACTTTCAACCACTTACAACATTATTATTTCATTGGCTCTCTTGGCCATACATATGATTCTTTATTCATGGCACAATGGCCGTATTTTATATTTCACACTTTCATTTCTTCCCTTTCATAGATCATCATCATAATTATCAACAAGTAGAATATTCCGGAAATCACAACCTTAAGTTCAATAGTAATGAAGGCTTTAAACATAATTGATTTCTTTCCAATAAATGGAGTAAAATGATTGGCAATCGAAGCACAAATTATAATCATACACAATTTCCGCTCACGAATGTGTAAGAATTTAAAGCACATTGAAAATTACTTACAAAGCATAGCATTAGCTAAGACAGCCACATATGGGCATCACTTGAGTTCATAAACTTTTAGCCGATTATATTGTCGAAGTAAATTTTGGAATAGTTGAGTCAAAGTTCATTTCATAACCTTTCTCACATTATTTCATTACATCGGCACCATTGGCCACAAGTATACCTTTCACTATTGGCATGTTGGCCATACTTTATATTCCCAATTCACTGATTTCACTTCGAACCATCTTTATAGGTTATCGATAATAAGACATCCCCAATCAAGACTTTAGGTACACATATGAGCAATTAAGAGTCTTAAGAATATTGAGATTTTCTGACACAATGTGGCATATTAGCTTTCATTTGAAATACGATTCAAAGCCACAACATTTTGATATACATCCCAAACTTTGATACTCATGGTAAGATTATGGAATTCAATTCCAAGAGAGAAAGTTTAGCCAACATACCTCAATTGAGCTTTCCTTAAATTACTACAATGTTCCGAAAATTCTAGCAATCCCAATCTATTTTGAGACATAACAAAATGTAACAACAATTAGGAAGATATTCATGGTCTCAGCTCATTTGAGCATTTTATCAGACACTAGATGTGCAATGTTAACCACAAGGTTCTCCTACAAGATTTCCTTCACTCCACAACCCAATCCTTACTTATTTCAGCTCAACAGTCTTCCCACAACTCTTATTGGTACATGCATGTATAAATAATAATCTCATACCCATGAATCATACTCCTAATCAACCATCTTTTACCCAAATTCGAAATTGAAAACTAGGGTATGGAACCTTACCTCTTAGATGAAGAACTTGTGGGTTTTACTTATTAATCTTCCAAGATTTGAGCAAGACTTGATGAATAATTAGCCTAGGGTTTTCTTCTCTCTAAAACACTCTCCCTTCTCTCTAAAACATCAGATTTTTGCTCAAAAATGACCCAAAGCGTGTATTTAACGAAGTAGGGTCGGGTTTTAAAAACCCAAAAATGGAGCTCCGGACAGGTTCTGCGGTCGCATATGCGACCGCATAATGGTTATGCGGACTGCATATCAGTCGCATAATTGGTGTCCAAAATGACCAAACATTTGCCTGAGTCTACGGTCACTATGCGGTCCGCATAACAGTTATGCGGTCGCATAATACACCGCATAACAGTTATGCGGTAGCATAATCGACCGCATAATTTCTTCCAACAGACCTAAATAACTGTGTCACTCTGTGACCATTAAGCGGTCCGCAGAGTGATTCTGCGATCGCATAATGGACCGCGAAAATGCACAGTTCCGCCAAAAAGTTTCCTTTACTTTTCCGTGCATTGTTCAACCCAAAAGGTCCGAGCCTTATCCTCAAACACGTAAGCCTAATCCGGCACCATAAAACATTATTTTCTTTGCAAATTTTACCAGGCTTTACACTTAAGTTATTCAAATTTTTTTTGGGGTGTTACATTCTCCCCTGCTTAGGATCATTTGTCCTCGAATGAGGGTCAAAACCTATTATTAACATCTTATGCAACTCAGTTTGTTTCATACCATGTTCGAGCAGCCCCAAATTTGACTAAGTCGCAAAATTTCCAAAAGTTTCGCCAGAGTTTTCCTTGTAACTAGGCCTATCCACCTGTCAGAGAGCCTAGAAAACATACCCTAACGACATATACGTAATACAACGACGTAACATAATACAAAACAACACAAATTGTGGCCTCGCAAGCGGTATATGGTATTACCAGAAGGGAACACCCTTTATGCCAATTGTACAAATGATACATAACTCATAGAAAGCAACTTTTAGAATTTCCATAATTCACAACTTTGTAAATACATAGCTATTCAAACAAGTAAGGATACTTTTCTTCATTTCTTCCTCGGCTTCCCAAGTAACCTCTTCAACCTGTTGGTTTCGCCATAGCACTTGACGGAGGCAATCTTAACTTCTAGACTTATCTAACAAGGATAGCAAATAGTTGCTCCTCATAATCCAATTATTCATTAACTCCACCTTCATACACATAGACACACACCGCTATACGGAGGACAATAATAGGGAAAAATCATACTCATAGTTTGGCCTATTTCCTTCAAGATTTCATAAGGCATGATGTGACTACATATACTTTACCTTCCTTAACAATTCACACAATATATTCATAGACAAATCTTTTAGAATAACCCGTTCACTCTCTTCCATTCTAAAACTATATGCCGAATACCCAAAGAAAAACTTTAGCAACCTCTAACAATTTCTCTAAGATGTGCTAGCTTGAATATTACCATAAAACTTCCTATCCAATATATATGATCACAGAATGACGCTTCTTCTTTGACATGATTGAACCTTCAACCCCCACTGGTTTCTATAAATATGAACAACGAGGTTCGAGATTGGCTAAGATTATTCAAAAATCCATCAAGGTACTGAGCACGGTATTTCAGGAGGTTATATCCTAAGATACATAAAGGTTACAACTAATAGTGCTGACATGGTTAATCATTGTGATGACATCATTGATTCGACACATGAGGCATAGAGTTGCCTAGTAGGCATCGATAAAAAGGAATCTCTGCCACAAGCCTACGAGGACGAAAAAGAAGTCGAGCACTTGTGATATTATTATCATTCTGACAGCTTAACCCTTCACAATAGTTGATCCTATATGAGAGGACTAGAGATACGACGAATATGTCTTTCAATTCAACATGCTCATGATATGTGTTAGAATCTGAAATATTCACAAGTGAAACAGCATAGCTAGGATATCCTAATATTGGGGTTGAGGGACTTATTTGCTGTCCCTTGACTGTTGGCGTAGTGCCTTAACTAGTGGCCCTTGACTCCGCACCCGAAACATTCATCCGTGCCACATCGGCACACTCCCAAATGATGCCTCCCACACTTGGGACATGGGGGCCTTGGCTGCAGCTGAGAATCCCCATTCGACTGGACCTGCTTATTAGACCCATGGTTGCCTTGGTTACTATGGCCCCACCACTGCTGATCAGGCCCTGATGGTAGTGCTCTAGATGAAGATTGAGCAGTTGACTGCGTGTGTCTAGATGACACTCTCCTATGTAATGCCTTTCCACTATTACCCCCACTGTATGAGGCACTAAGATTGCCCGTGGATCGGGTCTTTGTGTTATTATCTAGCTCTCACTTTCTTTTTAACTTTCGATCCTATGTAGCTTGAGCAAATGCCACCATTATTCTATAATTCATATCAGAATTCAAGGCAGCCGTAGCGGCCTCATTAATTACAAAGGGACTAAGTCCTTGCGCAAATCGGCGCACTATAGCCTCCATAGTGGGCAACATGTAAATAGCATACTTAGGCAGGTGCACGAATTTCATATGGTACTCCCATACACTCAGGCTACATTGCCTGAGGCTCTCAAACTCAACGGCACGGGCCGCCTTAGTTTCAGCAGGCAAGAAGTGGTCAATGAAAGCATTAGTAAACTCACTCCACCTTGTCGGAGGGCTCCCTTCTTCACGGGTCTACTCCCATAGTTCAAACCAAGAATATGCCACCTCTTTCAGGCGGTAGGAGGCCAATTCCACTTCCTCTATTTCAATAGCATGCATAACTCTAAGAGTTTTGTGCATCTCATCAATGAAATCCTGGGGATCTTCCTCTGGGTCAGTACCCATGAATACTGGAGGATCCAACTGGAGAAACCCGTTCACCCTGGAACTAGTAGAATCCCCTGGCTGACTGGAAGAAGTGGGTGCAATATTTGACCTCGGGGTCTGGGAAGCCACTATTTGTGCCAACATCTGTATGGCTCCCCTAACATCAACATCAGAAACACCAGAATCGGAAGCTGGAGCTGGATGTGGAACTGGAACACAAGTTGGAGGAACTATTGCACCTTCAGTAGGTGTAGGGACAGGTGTAGTCTGATCAGTTGTAGTAGAATCATGCAGTGTAGTAACTTGAGGAATATCCTCACTCCTTGGGTGCTCACCCGCATCATCAATTATATGATCAACTGCCACTCCTGGGGTGACATTGGCCCTTTGGCCAGTTCTTGCATTCTTTTTAGGCACCATATACTGAAAGTTAGAGTAAGGCACCAGCTAACGGAGGAACAATCTTACAATCAACTTTACCGCACTATCAAGAACATGAAAGAAGGGTATTATTCATAAATGCCCATGTAGCATCCTAATTATAGATGTGGTCGACAACACACCGATAATAAGGACTCTACTAGACAAGGCTCCGAGAGATCCTAGGACACTTTAAAACCTTAGGCTCTGATACCAAGTTTGTCACGCCCTAAAACCGAGGAGCGCGACCGGCACTCAACCGAGTGAACCCGACCGAGCAAGCTTGTTAAATTCCTTCTACCCAAATTTAATTCGTGAATAAAGAGGAGATGTACTCCGTTAATCAAATACTAAAGAGATTTCATTGACCACTTCCATTTCATTCCCATTAACAACATCATTCAATATTTTCAAAATAGTACGGATTTATAGAATTAATGAAAAATATGTTGCCAAATACCAACAGTTCTAATCCAATTCCCAACATCAAATACCACCCACAACCTGTCTACAGATCCTCTAAGTACAACTGAAGAGTAATATGGAAATGCCAACAACAAGTCCCCCGGCTATACTTCAACCACAAAGTACATGAGAAACAAACGATACATGACCTCGAAATGAAGTGAGGCTCACCAAATCGACTGAAAGGAGTGCACTGCTATCACTGATCAATGCCACCTGCTGTAGAACCACCTGCATCAATTAAAGATGCAGCACCCCCGACAAAAGGGACGTTAGTACTGTTTCACGGCGCCTTCCTGAAGTTCCTTGGAAGGGCGACGTAAGGCTAAGAAACCAATGTCAGTGCGATTGGTGTCCGCCAACTGAGGTCCCCTCCGTATGCTAGACTAGATTGTCAGTGCCGTATAGGAAAACCAATGTCGTGATCAATTGAAAGAGAGAGCCGAAAAGAGAATTGAGAATGAAAGAAAGCTTGATTGCATTGAATGAAAGCTATTACAGAAAAACAACACGGTGTCGGGGGGGAGACACACCAGTACAGAGAATTGTTTGCTTGCTTGAAAGTTTGATTGCTTGGTCCCCCTTAATAATGCTTAAAATTTTTTAGCCAAAGTTAAATGACTAGACCTATGAAAGCTGGAAAATCACACTTAAAGAAAATGCAGCAAAACTACTCTATATTTACAATGAAAATGACTTAGTTTTCTACAAAGCAGAAACAAGTCCGTTGGTAGCAACTTTGTTTTTTGCATCAGGGTCTGCGCGTGCGGCATTGTCTACGCGCGCGGCACTGGCGATGGCTATCGGTGGGGCGATAGTGGCACATGCGCGCTTGTCACTTGGAGCTTCCAAGACCACGGGGCCGACCGTGGTGACGGGCATTGGAAAGCTGGCTAGGACGCCACGGGGTGCATCCAAGGGGTCATGGGGCATGGTTGGAAAGCCGCCCATGACAGTACTCTCGAATAGCACTAGTATGTATAGCTAGAAATCCTATTTCAAAATAGAATGCCCACTTGATCTATACGTGGAACACATAATATAATGTAATTGAAACAACATGTACAAACAAGGACAACAAAAGGGACACCTATTATCTACATTAATAATGTGTCTCATTACAGCGTCCTTAGTGTTCACCTATCATATTATACCCTTGTGCGTTTTATAGACCGTCCACAATTTTTATTCATACCGTACATCTATACCTCTTATACACAATGCACCTATGCGTTTCATAGACCGTCCATGAATTTCATAACACAATGTACCTATGCGTTCATAGACCGTCCGCAGGGTTTCATAACACAATGTACCTATGCTTTTTATAGACCGTCCACAGTGTTTCATAACACAATGTACCTATGCGTTTCATAGACCGTCCACAAGATTTCATAACACAATATACCTATGCGTTCATAGACTGTCCACAGGATTTCATATCATAATGCACCTATGCGTTCATAGACTGTCCACACGATTTCATAACACAATATACCTATGCGTTTCATAGACCGTCCATAGGGTTTTATAACACAATATACCTATGCTTTTGAAAGACCGTCCATAGGGTTTCAGAACACAATATACCTATGTGTTTCAAAGACAATCCATAGGGTTTCATAACACATTGGAAACAAAAGTACAAATACGTACATCTAATAACCATTCACATAACATATCACCTAATTCGTACTTTCAACCACTTACAACATTATTATTTCATTGGCTCTCTTGGCCATACATATGATTCTTTATTCATGGCACAATGGCCGTATTATATATTCCACACTTTCATTTCTTCCCTTTCATAGATCATCATCATAATTATCAACAAGTAGAATATTCCGGAAATCACAACTTTAAGTTCATTAGTAATGAAGGCTTTAAACATAATTGATTTCTTTCCAATAAATGGAGTAAAATGATTGGCAATCGAAGCACAAATTATAATCATACACAATTTCCGCTCACGAATGTGTAAGAATTTAAAGCACATTGAAAATTACTTACAAAGCATAGCATTAGCTAAGACAACCACATATGGGCATCACTTGAGTTCATAAACTTTTAGCCGATTATATTGTCGAAGTATTTTGGAATAGTTGAGTCAAAGTTCATTTCATAACCTTTCTCACATTATTTCATTACATCGGCACCATTGGCCACAAGTATACCGTTCACTATTGGCACGTTGGCCACACTTTATATTCCCATTTAACTGATTTCACTTCCAACCATCTTTATAGGTTATCAACAATAAGATATCCCCAATCAAGACTTTAGGTACACATATGATCAATTAAGAGTCTTAAGAATATTGAGCTTTTCTCACACAATTTGGCATACTAGCTTTCATTTGAAATACGATTCAAAGACACAACATTTTACTACGCAACCCATACTTTGAAACTCACGGTAACATTATGGAATTCAATTCCAATAGAGAAAGTTTAGCCAACATACCTCAATTGAGCTTTCCTTAAATTACTACAACGTTCCGAAAATTCTAGCAATCCCAATATATTTTGAGACATAACAAAATTTAACAACAATTAGGAAGATATTCATGGTCTCAGATCATTTGAGCATTTTATCAGACACTAGGTGTGCAATTTTAACCACAAGGTTCTCCTACAAGATTTCCTTCACTCCACAACCCAATCCTTACTTATTTCAGCTCAACAATCGTCCCACAATTCTTATTGGTACATGCATGTATAAATAATAATCTCATACCCATGAATCATACTCCTAATCAACAATCTTCTACCCAATTTCGAAATTGAAAACTAGGGTATGGAACCTTACCTCTTAGATGAAGAACTTGTGGGTTTTCCTTATTAATCATCCAATATTTGAGCAACACTTGATGAATAATTAGCCTAGGGTTTTCCTCTCTCTAAAACACTCTCCCTTCTCTCTAAAACATCAGATTTTTTCTCAAACATGAACCAAAGCGTGTATTTAACGAAGTAGGGTCGGGTTTTAAAAATCCAAAAATAGAGCTCCATACAGGTGTTGCGGTCGCATATGCGACCGCATATCGGTGGCATAATTGGTGTCCAAAATGACCAAAAATCTTCCTGAGTCTGCGGTCACTATGCGGTCCGCATAACAGTTATGCGGTCACATAATACACCGCATAACAATTATGCGGTCATATAGTCGAGCGCATAATTGCTTCCAACAGACCCAAATAACTGTGTCACTCTGCGGCTGATGCCCTGGACAGTGCCTTATGCTGTCTGGGGCGCTGAGGTTGATGTCGTGGACAGTGCCTTGCACTGTCTGTGGCACTGAGTTCTTATGGCCTTGCACTGTCTATGGCCGTGAGTTTTCATGGCCTTGCACCGTCTAAGGCTATAAGACGGACCTCTCATAAACTTAGTCGATTCTATTGAATTTTATACACCTCACTCTCGGTCTTGATTATAAAATAATTGTTTCCACCCATACTCATCCCAATAGGACTTCACATGTCCAAAAGGTCACATTGATACTCACTTAACGCATCCACAACTAATCCGGATTAATGGGGTGTTACACGCACTAAGGACCACCTCCTTAGCACTACCTCGCACACCGTGTCCCTGAGGACAAGCAAATGAAAACCATCATTCCGACAATACCTAATGCGCTCAATCATGGATGAATGTGCAACAACATAAGTGAGAACTCTACTATGTGCATAGATACCCAATCTCGCAACTCTATCAACCAAAACCAGAACATCCATAGTCCAATATCTCTCATTCGCTCAAATAAATGCCAAACTCCAAATCGCCAACCGGATAATCCTTCTCATGGGTTGTGGCTACCGCAAGCATAAGAGATCACCCTACAATTCTGCCCCAACACTGCGTCAAGACTTATGCGTGAATCATTACAATACATTGAATATGGCCCTAAACATGTGGGCAACTCAACACTGGGCTACTATAAATGGAAAACCTTTCCAAAATTCTACGACAATAGTAAGCTTTGAAACATAGGGAAAATTATCCCACACCTCATCCATAATATCACCACTGCTCGCTGATGCGAAGCAGATTTTGAGTACTCTACCTCGCATACGAGTGAAAAGAATGAAATCGAGGATATATGCTTCAAGTGAAATAAAGTCTAATGATAAGGAATGAAAAAAGTGAAGTTTCCTAACGGCCTCGTAGCCTCTCGAAGATAAGTATAGACGTCTCCATACTGATTTCAAGACTCTACTAAAGTTCCTCATGACTCATAGAACCTATGAACTAGGGCTATGATACCAACTTTTCACGACCCAAAACCGCCATTCAATCGTAATGGCGCCTAATCCACTTGCTAGGCAAGTTGCACATAATAATAGCGAAAAAAGACAAAAAATTACGAAAATAATACAAGTCTAAAAGCCAGTATCATAAATAAACTGTGTCAATACATAAAATCTCCCAAAATTGGAAATATAAAGTCATGAGCTCTATAATACATATACAGTTCTGATAAACACAAAATGGAAATATTGTTCGAATAACAAGAACAATAATCGAAATTGAAAGAGACGCCAAGGGTTGTGGGAGGAGTGCAACCCTACCTCATCTCTCACCTACTCAATAGCAATAACAAAAAAAACCTGGATCTGCACAATTAAATGCAAAATGTAGTATGAGTAGAACCGAACCCATGTACTCCGCAAGAATCATGACTAACCTCGGCGAGGTAATAGTGGGAAGAATTACTAATGATACTCTCTAACGACTTGCTCAGTTAATAAATTATACAAGTATGCAGCAATGGTACCAAACTAAGCATGAAACACAAATATCCCAAATCAGTGCACATAGGGAAGATGTGCCAAGTCCTATATGCGTTAACAACTCAGAATATAGAGAAGATATGCTTTTATCACCAATAGATCATCAACACTAGCATATAGAGAGGATATGCATTAAGAATCAAATCAATGTGCACAGGTTAACATTTAGAAAAGATATTTACTATGCCGTCACCTTCCACTCAAATAGCATATAGAGAAGATATGCATAAAGAGGCATGTATACATTCCAAAATGGCATCTAGAGAAGATATGCAATAAAAAAACATGTATACACCAAGGTAATTGCAAATAGGGAAAAGATGCAAAAACTCACACATTGATAAGTTTTCCTCATATCGTGTGTACGTCATCAAGAGAGAAACAATTGAGGATAACCCTTGGGGGAGGGATCCTTATCCATACACTACACGGAGATCTCACGTGCCATAATATATCAATCGCACGACCACTCACGTGCTATCAGAACTCAACTCGCACGGGCCATTTGTCATGCCCTAACCTCGGTAAGCGTGACCGGCGCTCAACCGAGTGAACCCGATCGAGCAAGCCTGTTAGGCAGTTTTTACCCAACTCACCCATGATCAAGAGAAGACGTGATTTCATTAATTATATAGTAGGAAGATCATTCATGCAATACTAAATTGTTTCATTAGCTATTTCGCCTTTCAGTCTCAAAATACACATATTCTTATAGTCTGAGCGGAACAAGTGATCAAACACAACATAACTTGCTTAACAATCCCAACACCCATATACAACCCACACAGTGTCTACGGAGCCTCTAAAGATACAAAAGAGAGTAAAGGTGGTACCGGCAACAAGGCCCCACTAATTCGGCTATACCTTAAAAAGTGAACACAATATAAACAAAAGGTATAATGCATGAACCCGGAATGAAATGGGGCTCACCGAGTCCGCTGAGAAGAGGATGCAGCACTATCTGTGATCAATACTGCCTGCTAAGTAACCACCTGCATCCATTTAATGATGTAGCGCACCCGACAAAAGAAACATTAGTACCGTCGAATAGCACTAGTATGTATAGCTAAACACCATCTCAATAGAATGAATAATAATAATATAAGGGGGGACAATCAAGAATTCAATAAGAGCTTCAGATAATATAAAACATCAAGTTAAGGATCACATAAATTTTCAAGTCATTTTCCATGTTAATAGGTTGGGTGATCTTTAGTGCAGATATTCCACAATTCACAGTGCCTCCGTATTCTTACACGGAGTCCGATCACGACCCGATCGGCTAGGTCATCTCACTTGAGACATCAACCATAACCACAATTTACAATTTCAATTATCATTTTCAGCAGAGTCACCACCATGTGTGCGGCATGGCGTCCGATCACGACCCGATCGGCTAGGCCGTCTCACCCAAGACGTTACCTTTTTCATTTAATAATCTCACATCATACGTCTTTCATATCTTTTCGATTCATTGGCATTAGTGATCACGATTACAAAGTTATTCTTGGCACTTGGCCATATTTCATAGTTCCAGTTCCCTGTTCCACATTCAAATATCATTATCATTACCAAAAACAATAGGTCTTCCCATTCAAGACATTAAATTCACATATGAGAAATTTGGGAAATCTTAGGCACATTGAGGTTTTTTATACAATTTGGCATAACAATCTTTATTTTGATCTTGACATGAAGTCTTAACATTTCTAACACATATTCCACATTTCGAACACATCCTCAAATGGCAAGATGACATGATGAATCATTTACAATAAATATTGAATACACATCCTTCAACACAACCACATTTAGGAATAGCCAATTCAATAATGATCAAGGACTTACTCCAATTACATGAACAATGTGGGATTCGATTCTAAGAAGAAGGGGTTTAGCCAACATACCTCAATTGAGCTTCTCAAACTCTAAAATGATCCGGAATTCTTAGCAACTTCAATCTATTTTCGAAATATAACAAGTTGAATAAAAAATTAGGAAGATGCTCATAATTCTAGCTAACTTGAGAATTCTATCAAACACTATGTGTGTATTAAGGTTTCATGGCCCTTTTTATGAAAGACTCCACCAACCCATACCCCATTATTTTCTATCTTTAATTCACAACCTCCCCACATACCTTATGAACACGTGCATGCAAGGTAAGCACTCCCATCCCCATGAATTAACTTACTAATGGCACATTCTAGTTACATTTTGAAATTAAGAGTTTGGGTGATAGAATCTTACCTCTTAGGAAGAAGACCTAGGTGCCTCTCTTGATAATCTTCAAGGATTTAAGAGAGAATTGAAGAGCAATTTGATGAAGATCACTTTCTCTCTCTAGGACCCTCACTCTCACTCTAACAATATCATAAAATAAGTTTAAAATGGTCCAAGGTAGGTATTTTAACGGAATAGGGTAGGGTTTAAAAACCCAAAAAATGAAGCTCTGGATCAAGTTCTGCGGTCGCATATGCGACCGCATAATGGTTATGCGGTCCGTGAAATGACCGTGAAATTGGGTGCCAAAACTGGAGAGGAACTGACCAGGTTTGCGGTCACTATGCGGCCCGCAGACCTGTTCTGCGGTAGCATAATGCAGTGCAGAACTGTTCTGCGGTCTCATAGTGCACCGCAAAACCTCCCTCCGAGAAATCCCCAAGCGGGATATGCGACAAGAGTGCGGCCCACGAAGTGGTTATGCGGTCGCATAATGGCCGCAAAATTGACATCAAAATAACCCAGAAAACTGACTCACTCTACGACCATTCTGTGGTCCGTAGTGTGGTTCTGCGGTTGCAGAATGGGCCGCAAAAATGCCTACTTCTGCCCAACATTTTCCTTCAACTCCCAGCGCACTGTTCAATCCAAAAAGTTCGAATAGCGGCGAGCAAGCTCGCCGCAAAGAATTTCTACTACTATTAACCTCTACGCCTGCTCCAACATCACAGAACCCCGATTTTTAGAAAAACTTTCACGGGGCCTTACACCACTCACGTGCTGTCATTACTAAAACCTGCACGGATCACTCACATGCTACCATCCAATCCATATCACACAAAAAGCATATATAAGCATACATGTATACAAACAGTAAACATCATATCACATAATCATGAACTGATAAAAGCAACACGTTATGGTGTATGCATGTGCGAGGTGTTCAACCATAGCTCAGATTAGGCGGATATGCCGCAAAATAGCAAGTATCATGTTTGAACATGCAAAATAAAAATTCTCATGTTTGAACATGATATTAACCTACGTATAATCAATAACATGATTCAAATAGCGCGCAAAGGGGTATAAACATAAGAAGCATGACAAAAAGTAGCTTAACACTCAATTTATGGCATAAATAAGCCTAAGTACCACCCCGAGCATGGATAAAAACCCCGTTGCACGCACATCGGCTAAATCCCTTTATGCGTGCCACCTGTAGCACGTAAATAACACAAATTACAGAGGCAAATAATTTCGCAATAAAGTTTAGGTAAGATAATTACCTCAAACAAGCCGAATCAATACTCTAATAAGTCCTTGCCTCTTGAATCGACATCTGAACGGGTCAAAGCTAGCCAAAAACCACTCAATAACATTAAATAAGTCTATAGGAATCGATTCCAAGTAATAAAGCTCCAATCTTTATCAAATATCAAATAGTCAACCAAAATGTCAACACAGGCACGCACCTTGGAACCCAACAAAACTCACAAACCTCGAACATCCATTCCAATATGAGTCCAAATATGCAAGTTTCATCTAAAATCGACTAAAAAATCGTCCTTTAAATCCATAAATTCATCCTCTTATATTTTAGGGATTATACCCTCAAATCTCAAATCCAAATATGGATTAATTAACAAATGAATGAGTCTAATCATGTTCAAATGCAAAAATTGAGGTTAGATACTGACCCCCATGTCAAAACGAGAAGAACGCCGCAAAAATAACCCAAATCCGAACTATAGATCTCCCCAAAATGTATTTTTAGTGAATGAAATGAAGTCTGGTTTTTAACCACCCAGGTCCTACGCCTGCGGCTCCTGTAACTGCTACTTGCGCCTTTTTACACCAGCAGGAGCAATTTTCGTACCTGCGTGGTCACAAATATAGAACCCTTTTTGCACCCGCGGTCCATCAATACCACCAATCAGTTCTGAAACTAAAATGGGCATAACTCTCTCATACGATTTCATAATTCAACGACTCTTATTACCATTGTTTCGTAATCACAATACATATCTAATGGTTCAATAAAAACAAAATTTATAGCTCATTTGCTTAACGTTGTACCATTTATGCTAAAAGAAACAACGTCGAAATATATAATACGAGTGTAACACAACCCAAACCTATCTGAAACTCACCGGAATCCAACCAAATGTTGTGGACAAGGCCAAAATTATCATACAAGCCTGCTGGAACTTTCAAATCATGAATACAAGCTCGTTATGTCCACTATTTTATCGTGGTTGACTCAAATTCTAAAACATAACTAGTATGCAACTCAAGTGTCTGAATCACTCTTAGACACTTGGTATCATAACCAAAATTTGCACATAAGCCCCAAATGATAAAATGAACCTATTCCAACTTCTGGAACAAAAACTCCAAAATTGATACCATCAAAGTTAAGTCTCGGTTAAACTTGTGAACTCTCTAATCCTTCAAATTGTCAACTTTCAACAAATAGGCCCCAAACCTTCTAAGAACATCTAAATTCAAATATGAATATAAGCACACGTAAAAAATTGAAAGATGAACCTATTGGAATCATCAAATCACCATTCTTAGGTCATTTACTCAAACGTCAAACCTTGGTGTTGCTCTTCAGCTTAAAGCTTCCGAATTGGGATTTACTCTTCCAAATCAACTTCGAACCTCCCGAAAATCAAAACCGACCAAACACACAAGTCATAATACATAAATTAAGCTAATCAAGGATTCAAACCTCCAAATGAAGTGCTAAAGCTCAAAATGATCGGTCAGGTCATTACACCACTAGAGTGAGAAAATTCTAATTGGATAAGAGCTTTTGTGCTTCCAGATTCTCACTTGTAATTCCTATGTATTTCCATTTTTTGCTAATAAATAGAAGATCTAGGTTTATTTGTAAAAGTAGTTCCAGTATAAACATATTTGGTTCCCACCGTATATTGTACATCAAGCCCAACTTCTAGAGAACTAGGTTTTTGTGCTATCTCTCCTAGCACAATAGTGATGTCTGCAGTACCTTGATTTAATCAATCAGATAGGTTTGTATGTGGTCAATTTAACCATTATCATCATCACCATCTTGAAAAATGTTTTCACATAAGTGATCAGTTTCATCAAAAATAAAATGCATACTTTCTTCAACACACAAGGTTCTTTTATTATATCTGGTACTACCCGACCGGCCGTTTCGAGCAGTAGCATTATATTCGGTGGTTGGAGCACTTGAATGGCTTCATATGATTTATTATGACTTGCGTGCATGGTTGGTTTGAGCCTGTGTATAAAAAAACATCAAACTGTGTTCATTTGGTATTTTGAGCATATCTTGAGTTCTCGAGCTCCAATTGAGATGTTTATCGCGATGTTTTTCTCGTATTTTTCATTGAGGTAAGTATCTAATCTTAATTTTTGTATTTTAGCATGATTAGATGTCACGAAACAAAATCTAACTTATCGTGATGATGCCTAATACACTTGTTAGGCAAGCCAGGCATAACAACAAAGAACAAAAATAACGGAATTTACAGAAATAACATATCTCTGAAATATCAATATAACACAAATATCACTAATACATGATAAATCCTCCAGAATCTGGTAAATACAGAGTCATGAGCTCTATTAAAGGAATTCAAATCCGAAATAACTAACTATAATAATGTCTGAAATAAAGACAAAAGTACATAAGAAAAGAGACGCCAAGACTGCCGGTGAGAATGCAGTTCTACCTCGTCTCTCAAAACTCATCTCAACAAGCAAATATGCTACTGGTAACTTGTCCAAACACCTGGATTTGGACAATTAAGTGCAGAGTGCAGCATAAGTACAACTGACCCAATGTACTTAGCAATGACGAGGAAAGTAGCTCCCTATCTGGAGCTTTATCGCACAATCTGGAGTATCAAAGAAGGGTGAGATTCCTAAATGTCGAAGTAGCCTCCTAATTATAGATGTGGTTGACAACACACCGATTAGAAGGACTCTACTAGACATGGCTCCGAGACATACTAGGATATTTTAAAACCTTAGGCTCTTATACCAAGCTTGTCTCACCCCGACCTTGGGGAGCGCGACTGGCGCTCAAGCGAGATACCCCGATCAAGCAAGCATGTACAATTCCTTCTACCCAACTCACTGATGAATAAAGAGAAGATAGGTATATATCATTAGTTAATCATTGGGAGGATTTCATGAACAATGCCAATTCCATTACCAATAGTTGATTCATTTATAATTCCCCAATATATTACACAATTATATTTTGAAATGGGACATAATATACAAATACAACATATCTAGTTGACTCTTCCAACACCACAATACAACCCACACTATGTCTACGGAGCCTCTAAGTACAATATAAGAGTAATATGGAAGTGCCGACGACAAGGCCCCGGCTATACCTCAAAATGCAAAGTACAACATCAAGTGACATCAAGCCCGGAATAGAGTAGGGCTCACCAAAACCTGCTGAATAGGGTGGTGTCACTGTTAACGAGGGTCAAAGCTGCCCGTTGACGAACCACCTGCATCCATTGAAGATGCAGCACCCCTGGCAAAAAGGGACATTAGTACATGTGGAATAGTACTAGCATGTGAAGCTAAATGTCCTCTTTCGAAATAGCATGCCAATATAAGAAGGGGGAAAACTATGGAAACAACAAGTAACTACCAATACAGATAAAATAACAATTTTAAAAATACAGATAAAATATATATAATTTTGGTTAGGACATCATTGGTACAGATATACCACCGTGCTTTAGCACGGTGTCTGATCATGGCCCGATCGGCTAGGCCGTCTCACCCAAAGACATTCGATATACGCAAAGCGACCTGATGCCTCACCCCAAAGTGTGCGGGTAGAGGTGTAATCACAATCATAATCTCTACACAAAGCCTCCCCGCTGCCTCACCCCAATGTATGCGGGTGGAGGTATAATCACAATCACAATCTCTACACAAAGAGGCCCCTCTGCCTCATGCCAATGTGTGAAGGTGGGGGTGTGATCACAATCACAATCTCTACACAAAGTGACCCTGCCGCCTCACTCCAACGTGTGCGGGTGGAGGTGTATGACAATCAAAATATCTACCCAAAGCGGCCCTGCCGCCTCACCCCAATGTGTGTGGGTGGAGGTGTATCACAATCTCAATCACAATTTCAATTACAATTTTTAACACAATCACCACTATGTGAGCGGCATGGCGTCCGCTCACGATCCGATCGCCTAGGCCGTCTCACCACAATGCCGTGTGGATCAATATCACCCTTTTCTAGTAGTCATTTCTTCCCAATAAAGGGTAACATTCTCGTCACAACAATCTCATCCCAAATAATTGGAATAATCACAAGGCACCCTACACCGGCACATATAGTTTCGGGGTAAGGTTATTCCAACCTACCCTTCTTCGGTGACTAACGATACTCGCAAAAAAAATTCTTTTGTAAACAAGGGAAACAAAAGTACAAATATATTTTATATTCACCTCATTATCTTTCACTCAGTATATAGCTTCATTAGTACTTTTAACCATTCACAACATCGTAATTTCTTTGCCTTTCTTGACAATACTTATGATTCTTCATTAATGACACGTTGACCGTATTTCGTATTCCACATTTTTCATTTTTTGACTTTCCATGATCATCATCACAAACATCAACATGTAGAATATTTCGGAAATCATAATTTTAAGTTCATCAGTAGTGGAAGCTTTAAACACAATAGATCCCTTTGCAAAGTATGGAGCACAATGACATGTAACCGCAACACAAGTTAAAAATCATAAACGAGTAAAACACCGTATCTTTTTAAATACTTCTTCACAAAAGGCAATACACAATTTCAATTCTCGAGTACGTAAGAACTCAAATCACATTAGAAATATTTATAAAGGAGAGCATCGTGATTTACAATTTAAACACGACTTCAAATCAAATGCATTAATTACAACAATCATGACCACATTTTATATCTCACTCTTAGTTCTTTCACTTTCAAGCATATTTATATATCATAATCAATAAGAGCATTTGGAATCAAGGCCTTAAGCATAAATATGTATAATAGGGGTCTTAGGCGCATTGAGTTTTCTTTCACAATTGGACATAACAATTTTCAATTTAAACATGATTGGAAATCATACTATCTCGACATATTGGTCATATTAGGACACATTCCAGGCGGAGAACACGAGACGATATGAGAATTTGGTGCACATTTTTAGTATATATCTTTCAACACAGGCTTATTCAGAATAGTCAAATATATAAGTAATAACTCGGAACATGGGAATTATGAATTTGGGCCATCCATACTTGAAACTTACGGGAACATCATGGAATTCTATTCCAAGAGAGAACGTTAGCCAATATACCTTGTTTGAGCTTTTCTTAAATTACTACAACGCCCCAACACTTCTAGCAATAATGGTCTATAGGAAGATAGCAAAAATCGGTTAATAATTAGAAGGATTCCCATGGTGTAACTCTCTTAGGAATTTTGTCAAACACCTAGTATGCAAAATAGACTACGAAGCTCTAAAATGGTAATCCCTTCGTCCCTCATCCAATTTCAACAAGAAACTAACCAAAATGGTTTAACCCCACATACTACAACGTATTGTCACATGCATGGACTATTTCCAACCCTACAATATACTTGAACTCATAACCTCTTGCATGAAATCTTAGGAGTAGGATTACCCGTATAGATGATAATTTAGTGATTGTCTTCCTTGATGTTTGAAGATTGGTGCAAGAATGGGTGATTAGAATGCTAGATTCCCTCCTTCTCTCTCTAAAATACTCTTACCTCTCTCTAAAATCACCAGGCATTCACTTCAAAATGAGCCCCTAAGGCTATTTATGAAAATGGGGTCGGGTTATGAAAAATAGGAAAATGGACCCTCTCAACTCAGGTCTGCGGTCGCAGAATAGACCGCACAACAGATATGCGACCCAAAACATGGACCGCGAAAGTGATATCAAAAATTGGAATGGCCTGGACCGGTCTGCGGTCCGTAGACCACTTATGTGGCTGCATAGTGGACTGCAAAATCACTCTCCAAAATTCTTCATGCCGAATCTGCGATGGATGTGCGGACCGTGAAACAACTATGTGATCGCATAATAGATCGCAGAACAACCTTCAACATTCAACAAATTCTCTGCTCAACTCCGCGACGATTATGCGGCCCACGGAGTGGTTCTGCGGTAGCGAACTTAACCGTAAAACTGCATTCTTTTGCCAATTAATTTTCATCAACTCCTCAATGAATTCTTCAACCCTAAAAGTCCATACCACGGTGAGATTGCTCGCCGCGAAATATTTCTACAATCCTCAAACACATAAGTCTACTTCGGCACCACAAAACCTCAAATTCCTTGGCGAAATGTTTACGGGGCCTTACATCCTCCCCCGCTTAGGATCATTCATCCTCGATTGAGGAGTAGAGTCCGCCCAAAATACCCAACATAATTCATCTCTTCCTTCACACTTCACAATCCTCCAAATTTGACTAACTCCTAAATATTCCTGAAATTTTGGTAAAGTCTCCATTTTAATTGGGCCTAATCACCTGTCAGAGAATCACCAAAACCACTCCTAAAAACTCATCCGCACCAAACAAAGCATCACAATATATCAATAATACAAATCTCAACATAACCGGCATTACATTATCAAAAGTGGTACCTTGATATGAACTGTACATATTTTAAGTCATAACACATACAAAGTACCTTTCGAACCACAACCATTTGGCTATACAAATAAGTGAGAATATTTTCTTTCCACAACACTCTCGGCCTACGAGGTGACCTCCTCGACTTACAGACTTGGCAATAGCACTTTGACGACGCAATCTCAACTTCCAGACTTATCTAACAAGGATGACAATTAGGGACCTCTTATAAGCCAATTATCCATTAACTTTACCTTCAATAGCTTCCACCAGAATGATAGACAAAGGAGTTCCAACTACCTTCTCGGCCATAGACAGAAGAAACACCGGGTGCATAGAGGACAATAATAAGGAAACATCATACTCATACCTTGGCCTATTTCTTTCAAGATTCCATAAGGCCCAATGTGCACTACACCTACTTTGCCTTTATTAACAATTAACATAATATCTTCATCGAGAAAATCTGGAGAATAACCCGTTCTCTTTATTCAACTCTAAATCCCTATGTCGGACAACCAAATTAACATTTTGGGAACCTTCAACAATTATCCTATGTTGTGCTAGAATGAATATGACCATAGAGTTCCTACCCAATATGTTTGATCATGGATTGATGCTTCTTGGGCTGGAATTGTTCAAGAATCCATCTATGTATTGAGAAGGGCATTTTAGGAGGTTATATCCTAAGAGACATGAAGGTTACTACCAATAGCACTGACATGGTTAATCATCATAATGACATCATTGGTTAGAAAGGTTCTAATGAATGATGTGATGCTCCAGGGAGAAAGACAAATAACTCCTATCCACCCAGGGATGTGGAGCATTAAGGATAGTAAACTCTCCGCACGTGACAATGACATAGTCAATGATTCTAGAAACTGAGTGTTTAAAGATAACACATCCCAGAGAGACACTATAAAATAATCATGGAAGGTTTGAAGATGTTCATAATGATTTCGCCACGGGTCTTGTGACTCGAAAAGTGCCCAAATGCTAATTAAAGATAGGAAAACATTAGAAGCAGACGTGATGCTATGATAACCCCAAATGTGCATTTGGTCTTGACGGAGAGCCAATTAAGAGTCATTATGAGAAAGGAAGTGTTACAGCGACATATAGAATAACGCGATCTTACATGGTTATTCAACTGGGGTAGGGAAACTAACACAATGTATTTCCTAATAAAGGAACACAATCAGTACATGTTGCAGAGGTGTAAAGAGAAAATGAACATTTGTTATGAGCTAGACATATTTCTGCTATATTAACTCCCAAACTGCAATACCAAGCCACATCATGGGAAACTACAATACTAGAAATAAAGTGAGCTACTTATTGCGGGATGTCCTAAGTGGACACGAAAGTTATACTAAGATGGGCGGCACAAGATCTTCCTATGACGGATGTGTGAGGATCTCAAATTTTAGAGAGATTTTATGCAAACAAGTGACCATTTCAATTGACATGTACACATATGATAGGTGCTGAGATATGCTCTTATGTTACTAAATTGTGAAGGAGGTTTATGATAATATTCACAAAGGAAGTAAAGTGATTGTTCAAACCATAGGAGTCGCATGCATATGAGAAAGAGAGTGGCTCAAGAAAGACCTCAATATTATGCTGCCTTACATTAGATTTGATACAATGTAGGTCTAACACCCGAAAAGAATTTTGAAGTACTTAAGTGTAAAGCCGGGTAAAATTTGTAAAGAAAATAATATTTCATGGTGCAGGACTAGGCTTACGTGTTTGAGGATTGTAGAAATTCTTCGCGGCTCGCAAGCTCGCCACTGCTCGGACTTTTTGGGTTGAACGATGCACCGGAAAGTAAAAGAAAAATATTTGGCGAAAAAGAGCATTTATGTGGTCCATTATGCGATCGCATAATCACTCTACGGGCGCATAATGGCCGCAGAAGTGAGCAGGAGAGGGCCATTCTAGAAGTAGCTATGCGGTCGACTATGCGACTGCATAATTGTTATGCGGTGCATTATGCGACCGCATAATAGTTATGTCGACCGCATAGTGACCACATACACAGATAGATTTTTGATCATTTTTATCCGCAATTATGCGACCGATATGCGGTCTGCATATCAATTATGCGATCGCATATGCTACCGCAGAACCGTTCCGTAGCTTCATTTTTGGGTTTTTAAAACCCGACCCTATTTCGTTAAATACACTCTTTGGGTCATTTTTGAACTATAATATGATATTTTAGAGTGAGAGAGAGTGCCCTAGAGTGAAAAGGTTTTCTTCAATTCTTTCCCATATTTTGGAAGATTAAGAAGGAAAACTCACTAGGTCTTCATCCTAGAGGTAAGATACTACACCTTAACCCTCACTTTTGAATTTTGTGTAAAATTGGATAATTAGCAAGATATTTTCTGGGCATGAGGGTTGTTTATTTACATGTATGTGATATCAAGGGGTGTAGGAAGATTGTTGAACTAGGCATGGTAAATATTGGGTTGTGGGATGACGGAATTCTCCATAAAAGGGCCTTGAAACCTTATGCACACCTTGTGTTTGATAAAATGCTCAAATGAGCTAGAACCATGATCATCTTCCTAATTTTGGTTCAATTTGTTATATTTCTAAAATAGATTAAAGTTGCTAATAATTTCGGAACATTTAGAGTGTAAGGAAGCTCAAGTGAGGTATGTTGGCTAAGCTCTTCTTTATGAATTGGCATTCCCAATATCCTTGTATGTTCCGAGATGTTGATTATAAATGGAGTATTACGATAGGTTTTGTGATAAAGATATATGTTCAATTCGTGTTTCAAATGCTCTTATCATATTGCATTATAAATTGAGTATGTGTCCTAAACTATGGATTATGTATCCACGTGTTATAATATCTAGTCGTGATTTATGTGAAAGTTATTATGCCAAGTTGTGTAGAGATTGTGATTGTGATACACCTCCACCCGCATACATCAGGGTGAGGCAGCATGACCGCTTTGTGTGGGGATTATCGTATAGAGATTGTGATTGTGATACACCTCCACCCGCATATATATTGGGGTAAGGCAGCATGACCTCTTTGTGTAGGGATTATGGTATTTTGGGACTGCACCTCTACCCGCTTATATTGGGGTGAGGCGGTACGACCGCTTTGTGTATAGTTTTGGTATTGTTGTGGCACCATCACCCGCATACATTGGGGTGAGGCAGCATAGCCCCTTTGTGTTGCTATTGGTATCGTTGATGCATTTCCACCCACATACATTAGGTTGAGGCGACATAACTGCTTTGTGTAGGTTTTTGCTACTGTGGTGATACATCCACCCGCATACATTCAGGTGAGGCAGCAGGGCCGCTTGATTAAAGTTGTGGTATTGTACGTACACTTCCACCTGCATACATCGGGTGAGGCGGCGGGGACGCTTTGTGTGAAGATGGTTACAGAGGATCTCATCTTAAATCCTATAAATGTTATTGATAGCTTTTAAAAGCTTGATATGGTTTAAACAGTTATCTATATTATTCTATTGTTGCGCTGGTTCATCATATTCATCTTTTATTTCTGAATTCTTAAATTAGTGTTTAGTTTTCATACTAGTACTATTTGACGGTACTAACGTCCCTTTTTTCGGGGACGCTGCATCTTTTAAATGGATGCAGGTGGTTCCACAACAGGAGATATTGATCAGTGATAGCAGCACACCTTCTTCCCAGCTGACTTGGTGAGCCCCACTTCATCTCGGGGTCACGTATCTTTTGTTCTTTGTGTATTCTGTTTGAGTTCTAGCTAGGGCCTTATTGCCGGCATTATCATTGTACTCATCTTTATCTATAGAGGCTCCGTAGACATAGTGTGGGTGGTATAATGGTGCTGGGGAAGTCAAACTCGTGTGTTGTGCTTGAATTACTATTTGCACTTCAGATTATGAAAAATATGTTTGGAATTGAGACTTTAAAATAAAGTAACTGATGGTAAGAAATTGGTATTGCAGACATGATCACTTTATTTGTTGATTAACGAAAACATATATATTCTCTCTATTCATGAATGAGTTTGGACAGAAGGAAATCTAATAGGCTTGCTCGGCCGGGTTCACAAGGTTGAGCGCCGGTCGTGCTCCTCGGTTTTGGTGCTTGACAAACTTGGTATCAGAGCCTAAGGTCTTATGATTGTCTCCGGGAAAGAATTATGACTGAAGCTCACACTTCTAGGTATTTCGTGCACCCAGGTTCTACGAAAATGTATCATGATCTTAAGGAAGTCTATTGGTGGAATGATAAGAAGAGGAATGTGGCGGATTTTGTGGCAAGATGTCCAAATTGTCAGCAAGTGAAGGACGTACACCAACGGCCCGGTGGGTTGGCACAGAACATAGAAATTCCAATGTGGAAGTGGTAAATGATTATATGGACTTTGTGGTAAGATTACTGCGCACTCCGCGCAAGTTTGACGCAATTTGGGTAATTGTGGATCGACTCACGAAATCAGCACACTTTTTGCCGGTTAAGTCTACCGACACAGTGGACCAATATGCTCAGTTGTATATCAAAGAAATAGTCAGGTTGCATGGCACCCTAGTTTCCATTATTTATGATCGGGGAGCACAATTCACTGCTAATTTTTGGAAGAAATTTCAGCAAGGTTTGGGTACTCAGGTGAATCTTAGTGCAGCCTTTCACCCGCAGACTGACGGCCAGGCAGAACGGATTATTCAGACGCATGAGGATATGTTGTGCGCTTGTGTTATAGACATCAAAGGTAGCTGGGATGATCATTTACCACTCATAGAATTTCCATATAACAATAGCTATCATTCTAGCATTCAAATGGCACCATTCGAGGCTTTCTATAGTAGGAGATGTAGATCTCCCATTGGGTGGTTCAAAATTGCGGAAGCAGATTTGATAGTGCCAGACCTTGTGCATCAGGCTATGGAAAAAGTTAAAATCATTAAGGAGCGGTTGAAGACCGCTCGAGTCGTCAAAAATCTTATTTGGATGTTCGTCGTAGGGATTTGGAGTTCCAAAAAGATGATTGGGTATTCTTGAAAGTTTCCCCCATGAAGGGTGTAATGCGATTTGGTAAGAAAGGGAAATTGAGTCCGAGCTATGTCGGACCGTACAAATTCATTCATAGGATCGGTGAGGTGGCATGCAAGCTTGAACTACCACCTGAGATGTCATTAGTACACCAGTTGTTTCATGTGTCTATGTTGAAGAATGTAGTTGGAAATCCGACACTTATTGTTCCGGTTGAGACTATTGAGGTAAATGAGAAATTGACTTACGAAGAGATTCTGGTTTTTATTAATGATCGGCAAGTCCGGAAATTGAGAAATAAAGAAATTGCCTCCGTGAAAGTATTGTGGCGAAACCAACAGGTTGAAGAGGCTACTTGGGAGACTGAGGAAGAAATGAAGAAAAAGTATCCTTATTTGTTTGAATGACCATGTATTTATAAAGTTGTGATCGAGGAAAAAAATTATAAGACTTACTTTTTATGAATTTTGTATCATTTGAACAATTGGTGTTAAGGGTGTTCTTTTCTTGAAATATATTGCTTATGAGGCCATAGTTGGTGTTGTTTTGTATTATGTTATGTCATTGGAATATGTATATGTTGTTAGGATGTGTTTCTGGGGCTCTCTGAGAGGTGGATAGGCTTAATTACAAAGGAAACTCTGGCGAAAGGTTTGGAAATTTAGGGAGTTAGTCAAAATTTGGGGCTGCTAGTTTGTGGTATAAAACAAACTAACTTGCATAAGATGTTAATGATTGATTTTTACCCTCATTTGAGGAAGAATGATCCTAAGCGGGGGAGAATGTAACACCCCGGAAAAATTTCGAAGTACTTAAGTGCAAAGCCCGGTAAAATTTGCAAAGAAAATAATGTTTCATGGTGCCGGACTAGGCTTACGTATTTCACCTATGTCAATTTGAGTTAAGGCCAGTTCACCAGGAGGATCGCTCTTCCAATTCGAGATAGACAAGATCATCAAAATTTCACGATCNCATTTATAATAATTGAAGGCAACTCAGCAGTCATAACCAATTATCATTTCCATTATTTCTGTTGCGGCGTGCAACCCACTCTCANCAATGATCATTACCAGACTTAAAATCTTTATTCATTATGAATTGCAAAGAGGTTCCTTTCTTTTCAACACAAACAAACTAACAGTCGCTATGAAAGTTAGGATTAACTTGAGAAATGAGCTTGCTGAGTGTGACTAGAAGTCTTTCTTTGTTTTCTTAATTTTATAGTCACAAATCACAATAAAAGCAATATATATTATTGTCCTTATATTTACTACTAACAAACATTATTTGTGTCCTAAATTGTCGGTGGTTACCGAAAAGAATACATATATAATTCTCTTAACCATGAATATTATGTTTCTTCATTGTTCTGAAAAGGTGACAAATGTAGTACTCCTTATGTAATTAATCAAAAAGGAATCATTAAAAAAAAGGCTATGACACTAAGTAACAACAAAAATAACATATCTTATCTAGGAAATAAATATATTTTGAGATGACATTAGTGATGCTAACCTCAATGAAATATGGAGATGTGGCATTAAGTGGGCGTTTGGACATAAGAATTGTAAAATTTCAAAATAGGGGGAAAAACTTTTTCTAAGTGAAGCAAAGTTTGAAATATAGTGAAATAATCCATCAAACAACTGTGTCTAAATACCATCCCACAATTGGTGTCACAAGTGCACGAGCTTCTAGAATAAATACAAATAAAGGTCTGAATAACATAAAGCTATCTGGAAATAAACACACAGCTAAAGTACAATAGACGGGGACTTCAGAACTGCGGACGCCATGCAGTTACGCAATATTAGTAACAACAACAATAATAGGAATAAATCTGGTAATTCATTTATAATAATTGAAGGCAACTCAGCAGTCATAACCAATTATCATTTCCATTATTTCTGTTGCGGCGTGCAACCCACTCTCACAATATTGACTTTTAATAAGTCTGTTGCGGCGTGCAACCTGATCCTCCAATATTGACTTTTAATAAGTCTGTTGCGGCGTGCAACCGGATCCTTCNAAATTCCAATCAATTATTCAACCACAACTTTTTCTTTTAAATTTGTCTCCGAAAGCTTCAAATCTATTCACAAACAATTCAATATATTCATTACTAATCATAGGAATTAATTTCATATGAATTTATAATTTTTCTGGATAGAAATCCAAAATTTATTAAAATATTCGGCAGTGGGACCCACATCTCAAATCCCGGAAAAACTCGCGAAATCCGAACACCCGTTCCGACACGAGTTCAACCATACTAAATTTATCCAATTCCGATATCAAATGAACCTTCAAATCTTAATTTTTCATTTTTTGGAAAGTTTTACAAAAATTTCAATTTCTTCCATCTAAATCCGAAATAAATAATGAATATAGACATGGATTTGTGAAATACAATCACTATATGATAAAGAACACTTNTTTTCAAGTAAGCAGGCAAACAATTAATTTGACGACGTATAGACACCCGTCACCTCGCCTATACGTCGTTCACATGCAATTCACATAACAAATAATTTAAGGGTTCTATTTTCTCAAGTCAAGGTTAACCCTGATACTTACCTCGCTTTGTAAATTCCAATCAATTATTCAACCACAACTTTTTCTTTTAAATTTGTCTCCGAAAGCTTCAAATCTATTCACAAACAATTCAATATATTCATTACTAATCATAGGAATTAATTTCATATGAATTTATAATTTTTCTGGATAGAAATCCAAAATTTATTAAAATATTCGGCAGTGGGACCCACATCTCAAATCCCGGAAAAACTCGCGAAATCCGAACACCCGTTCCGACACGAGTTCAACCATACTAAATTTATCCAATTCCGATATCAAATGAACCTTCAAATCTTAATTTTTCATTTTTTGGAAAGTTTTACAAAAATTTCAATTTCTTCCATCTAAATCCGAAATAAATAATGAATATAGACATGGATTTGTGAAATACAATCACTATATGATAAAGAACACTTACCTAGTTCAAAGTCGTGAAAATCCCTCTTGAAATCGCCCAAATCCGAGACTCAAAACTCAAAAATGAGTACAAATGGCTAAGACCCGATTTTATGTATTTTACCTAGCATTTTCGCATCTGCGGTGTCTGGGCTCACACATGCGAGCTCGCATCTGTAAAAAGGGGCTGCCAGGCGAGGTTCCGCATCTGCGGATAAAATGTCGCACCTGCGACGTCCGCTTCTGCGCAAAAGGGCCGCACCTGCGAAGGCCGCTTCTGCGATGGAAGTCTCGCTTCTGTGAGCTCGCACCTGCCGTCAAACTTCCGCAGGTGCCATTATACCAGAACCCAAATTTCAGATTTTTTGTTTAAGTCCAATTCTTGTTTCGATATCGATCCGTTTCACTTTCGGGGTATTCGAGACCCCGTTCGAATATACCAACAAGTTCTGTAACCTAATACGGACTGACTCGGGGTCTAAAATTACGTCAAACAACACTGAAATTATAATTTACACCTCGATTCGAACTTTGAGTTTTAAATTTTCAATTTGCAAATCTCGTGCCAAAACATATTAAAAAAATCCAGAATGACTTCAAATTTGGCACACAAGTCATAAATGACATAACGGAGCTGTTCAAATTTTCAGAATCTGATTTCTGCTCCGATATCAAAAAGTCAACCCCTTGGTCAAACTTGGAATATTTAGCCTTTAAATTGCTAGTTCCGTTAAATGGTCATAACTTGAGCTAGGGACTTCCAAATTAAATTCCGGGCATACGCCCAAGTCCCAAATCACGATACGGAGCTACCGGAACTACCAAAATACTGATCCGGGTCTGTTTGCTAAAAATGTTGACCAAAGTCAACTCACTTGATTTTTAAAGCTCTATTTCACATTTTAATTCATTTTTCACATGAGATCTTTCCAGAAAATTTTACGGACTATGCACGTAAGTCGAGGAAGGATAAATGATATTTTTTGAGGTCTTAGAACGCAGAATTACTTATTAAATTTAAAAATAATATCTTGGGTCATCACAACAAAACCCCCAGGTTGTTCCATGTAAATATCTTTCTCCAATTCTCCATTTAAGAAAGTTGTTTTAACATCCATTTGATGGATTTCAAGATCATATACGGCCGCCAGTTCCACTAACACCCTAATAGATGTTATCCTCGTTACTGGCGAGTAAGTGTCAAAGTAATCAAGGCCTTCCTTTTTTCTATAACCTTTGACAACAAGTCTTGCCTTATATTTGTCAATATTGCCATCAACTTTCATTTTCCATTTAAAGATTCATTTCGAACCTAAAAGCTTATTTCCTGGAGGAAGATCAACCAATTCCCATGTATGGTTATCCAAAATTTATTGAATCTCACTATTGACTACCTCTTTCCAAAATGCTGAATCAGAAGATGACATAACTTCTTTGAAAGTTTGAGGCTCATTTTCAAGCAAGAATGCCACAAAATCTGGTCCAAAGGGAGTAGATATTCTTTGACGTTTGCTACGCCTTGGATCTTCTTCACTTAGAGTATTTTCCTTTGGTTCTTCCCGTGGTCGTTTAGGTCTTTCACTTAACGACTCGCATTCAGTTTTATACGAATAGATGCTTTCAAAGAATTTAACATTATCTTATTCAATTATCGTATTAACATGAATTTTAGGATTATCAGATTTATAAACCAAAAACAGACATGCTTTACTGTTTGTAGCATATCCAATAAAAACACAATCATTTTTGGTCCGATTTTTACCCTTTTGGGTAAAGGTACTTGTACTTTTGCTAGACACCCCCACACTTTGAAATATTTCAAGTTGGATTTTCTTCCTTTTCATTTTTCATATGGAATTGATTGTGTTTTGTTGTGGGGTACTCTGTTAAATATTCGGTTTGCTGTAAGGATAGCTTCCCCCCCACAAACTCTGCCGTAATCCGGAACTTATTAATAAAGAATTCATCATTTTCTTTAATATCTGGTTTACATTAGATTTATGTGTGTTTGGGGCAGTAGTTTGATGGATAATTCTATATTTCGAACATATTTTTGCAAACGGAGATTCATATTCTCCACCCTTATCACTTCTAATCATTTTAATATTTTTATTCAATTGATTCTCCATTTCATTCTTACAACAACAAAAACAACAACCCAGTAGAATCCCATTAATGGGGTCTGGGGA
Source organism: Nicotiana otophora (assembly GCA_000715115.1). Taxonomy (NCBI): domain Eukaryota; kingdom Viridiplantae; phylum Streptophyta; class Magnoliopsida; order Solanales; family Solanaceae; genus Nicotiana; species Nicotiana otophora. Next base: position 80,509 of record AWOL01S0003051.1, on the reverse strand, counting down.
GGGTAGTGTGTACGCAGACCTTACCCCTACCCCGAAGGAGTAGAGAGGCTTTTTCCGAAAGACCCTCGGCTCAAAAACAAAAAAAAAATGGAAAAGACAATATTATTATAACAACAACACTCATAGGGTAAATAACAATACCATGAAATTCAGAAGAAAGATGCAAAGCATCTTTCTATTAATTGCTTCGTCCTTACTATTAAGAAAATAAACATAACAATATCGAGTACAATCGTCAATAAAAGTTATAAAGTACTTTTTTCCACCTCGAGATGGTGTCGACTTCATATCACAAATGTCAGTATGAATTAAGTCTAAAGGATTTGAATTCCTTTCAACAGACTTATAAGGATGTTTTAGAAACTTAGATTCAACACATATTTGATTTTTTGATTTATTACACTCAAATTCAGCAATACTTCTAAATTAATTAACTTCCGTAAGGTTTTGTAATTGACATGTCCTAAACGAATATGCCATAAATTATTTGACTCCAATAAATAAGAAGAAGCTGAAATTTTATTAATAATGTCAACAACCATTACATTGAGTTTGAAAAGGCCCTCTATGAGGTAGTCCTTTCCAACATACATTTCATTCTTGCTTACAACAACTTTGTCAGATAAAATACACATTTGAATCCATTCTTAACAAGTAAAGAAGTTGAAACTAAATTCTTCCGAATAGTAGGAACATGAAGAACGTTGTTGAGCATTAACACCTTGCCGGAAGTCATCTTTAGGAATATCTTCCCATAACCCTCAATCTTGGTTGTTGCAGTATTTCCCATGGAAAGCTCTTCTTCGAGACCAGTAGTAAAGTAAGTCGCAAATGCTTCTTTGACAACACAAACATGTCGAGTGGCTCCAGAGTCAATCCATCACTCCTTCGGATTTTCAACTAGGTTGCATTCCGAAAGAATTGCACACAGATAATCGATGTCATCATTCTTCTCCACTATGCTGGCATGTCCCTTTTTCTTATCCTTTTTCGGGAGATGACGATCAGGGGCTTTGTGACCAGCTTTTCCACAATTGTAGCAGTTGCCCTTGAATTTCTTCTTGTTCTGCTCCTTAGTCTGTCCAGAAGACCTCTTCCTCTTCTTACTTTTTGGAGCAGTCTCCTCAACGATATTAGCTCCCATAATCATTGAATTTTCATGAGACTTCTTCTCGGCTGTTTTTTTGTCTTCCTCAATCTTGAAACGAATCACAAGATCTTCCAATTTCATTTCTTTGCGCTTGTGCTTAAGATAGTTTTTGAAATCTCTCCACGAATGAGGTAATTTTTCAATCATTGCATCCATTTGAAATGCTTCATTCACTACCATACCTTCAGCAATAAGGTCGTGAAAAATAAATTGAAACTCTTGAACTTGGGTTCCAATAGTTTTGATGTCTATCATTTTATAGTCTAGAAACTTGGCAACCACAAACTTTTTCAAGCATGCATCTTCAGTTTTGTATTTCTTCTCAAGTGTGTCCCATAATCTTTCGAAATTCTCATAGCACTGTAGACATTGTACAAGTCATCCTCCAAAGCACTTAGGATGTAGCCTTTGCAAAGAAAGTTTGCATGTTTCCACGCCTCAACAATCATAAACTTCTCATTGTCTGGCATGTCGGCGACAGGCACTGGAGGGTCTTCACTGTTGAACTCCTGCATACCAAGCATGATAAGCCAGAAAAACACCCTTTGCTACCATCCTTTGAAGTTAGCTCTAGAAAGTTTCTCCGATTTCTCGGCCGGTGGCACAGTAGTTCGGCTTTACAAGGCTATCGCCGTTGCCGTAACATAAGGAGTAGAAAATCATACATGTTTTAACCTCCAAAAATAGAATACAGATTATAATATAAAAAAAATAATTTTCTTAAGTTGAATCTGTATTACTATAATAGATAATAAAACAGTAAAAATTTCTGAAACAGAAAACAAAAAATTAGCAGCAACAGAATGTCAAAATAATCAACCAGAATCTGAAAAATAATTTCGGAATAAAATCGAGCCCACTGAATGCACAGCGTGTCCTTAAGAAAATTATTCCTCTCAAGTACCCGAGGTGCTGGAATATTATTTTCCCAGGATAAAACGAATTTACGAGAAGTCTCAAACAAGAGACCGGAGTGCTAAAACTAAAAAAGTTCGATTGGATCGTTATAAATGAAAATACATTTTTGCAGAAGTGAAGCGACAAGGAATAATATGTTAGGTAAGATCAAACCCACCTCAATAGTGTGATGGCTTTTTCTTTTAGCAATCACACTTCCTCCATGCGTGTGGGCACTACAATTGATGCACAATGACCACTTGTTCAAAGAAGATTTCGTACATTCATCACTCTAACCTAATTGAACCAATTTATTTTACATTCAAACAAATTCTCAGCTTTTGAAATACACAAGAAAACAGTAAGCGCTTCACTGATAAGATATTTATGCTTCATGTAAAACATACTAGAAATAAATAAAGGGGAAGTTTAGCAAATACCCATCCCATTCAAAATAATTACCCGCCCCTACTTTTGTCTTTTTCCCCTACCCATATTTTTTAGCCCAGCCAAATGACTAAACTACTAAATTGCCAATTCAAGCCAAGTCAAGTCAAGCTGAATCAACCTAAGCTAAGCCAAATGGGTAAAAAAGTTGGAATGGGTGGGTAGATAGGTTAGGTAATTAGTTTTAGGGAACTTTACAGAACTGGCACAGTTTAAAAGAAATATAACAAATTCTTAACATGAAACCCAATATTACAGTTGTGGCAGAAAAATATTTATATTTATAGCACACAGTTCCATTAAAATAGAAATATTAATTATTAATCCCTAAACATAAGCAATTTAATTGGAAAGTCAATAATTCTTTGTACAAAAATCATGTCTTTTTTCTCTTTATCTATTAGTTTTCCTTCTTTTTCTTCATCTTCTTAATTTTGTTTTCTGCCGAATCCAATATATTTTCTAAATTTGTTCCATTCGTTTTCTTTTTAATTATCTTTCTTAAGTTTTTCTCTTCCTTCTTTCTTCTTTTCTTAACATAAAGATCTTACTTCGATGATAATATATGTTAATATATACAAAACGTATATATAAAAAATATACATTGAATTAAAACATATAAAATATACAAAATATATATATAAAAAATACATCTTCAATTAAGATGACACTTAGACATGTGAAATATATATAAAACAATATATCTTAAATTTAATTAAGATGGCATATAAATATACAAAAAGAATATACATAAAAAATACATCCTGAATTAAAATGGCACTTGACATATAAAATATATTTAAAATAGATATTAAAAATACATCTTAAAATAAGATGGCACTTCACAAATAAATATACAATAATTATATACATATAAATACATTTTGAATTAAAGTGATACTTGATATATAAAGTATAAAAGACGTATAAATCAATACATCTTGAATTTAGGTGGCATTCACATATGCATCAAATTTTCAAAAATAGAGTGAAGAAGATGAATGTTGGAAAGGGAGAATGGAGATGGACAAAAAAAATACTTCCTATGATTAGTGAGTCAGTTAACTTATTAAATATTGAGCTTAATTTTTATAATATGCTAATAATAAAAAAAGCGTTCTTTATGGAATAAACAATAAATGATGCTATTTTTTAAAATAATAGTTTAAAAAGGATCAAGCATGTAAAAAAACCTTAGTTTAGTTTAGTTATTTTAACTAGGTAGGTATATATTGTAAATAGTTTTCAAATGGATAGAGAAGACTAATTATTTTAAGCTCAATAGGTATTTTGGATAAATTGCTCATAAAATAAACCCACTGCCTAAGAATTGCATCCGCTACCGTTAATAAGATCATTTTTACTTGGAGGGGATAAATTAAGGCAAAGATTTTAGGATATATATAGGTGGGCTAAACACTATCTAGCTCTTTCATATGTCGGTTGGTCATTTATTGAAAGTGCATACAAGTTTTTCGTCTTGCATCAACTGTGAATTAGGATAAGGTTAAAAGCAAATTATATGACAGTTTGAGCAAATAAATGCAAAACTTTTAACGGGTTAAAAGAGATATTTTCCTCAATAAATTATTTATCAACGATATCACTACCGAGTAGGAGCGGCAAACGGGCGGTCGGATCGAATATGGGCGGATTGAAAACGAGTTAAGCAAAAATAAATAAAATATTCCACTCGCCCATATTTAATATGAATGAAATTTAGGTTAATCGATGAATAATTTGAATATCTATATTATCCATGATTTCTTGAGTTGTCATTTTTGACTTCTTTTCCAAATGAATATTACAGTACACCATTTATGCAAAGGAAGAGGTTGTAGTTGCGGATCCAGAATTTTAAGGTCGTGGGTGCTCACTTCCTTTAACATAAAGTTTCTACCAACCACATAGTAGAAGCGTACAACTATTCGAACGCAACCGAGAAGAAAAATTAATAAGAATACTATGGTAAAATGTATCATTATCAAAAAATGACTTCTAGTCACAAATCAAGTAGGATTCAAACCCGCTCCTCTAGCTTCACACACGCCTTTACTTCAACTTCAACACCACAACACCTATTAGTCTTTTTGATTCCTAGGTGCTTGCTAGCATCTTATATCAGCTTTCTTATATTTTTTATATATGTATACGGTTAAAATCGGGCCCATCCGATTTTACTATTTGACCGAGATCGGGAGTTTGTATTGAAGGATGGCCTCGTAACAGAATAGGCCATATCACGAGGATAAGGTACCGAGTTCAGAACCGGGGTATCTGTCAAGATCCAGGCTAGTGGCGATCGAAGCCAAACAAGACAGACATCGAGCAAGATCGAATATAGCACAATACCAGAAAGGCGAGATATCCGTGATTGGTCGAGGATCATGGAGTAAATCTCGGTGACTGGCCGAGGATCATGGTGTAAATCTCGGAACGGATCAAATCAGAAACGGTTAATTAGCAAATCATGGGGTTTTCTTTCTGTAATTATAATTGTAGCATAAGTGGAACTCCTCTGCTATATAAAGGGGGGTTCTAATCATTTGGAGGACACGGTTGACAGACACAAAAAGTAATATAATTCTCTTTATTATTCTCACCATTGTTATTCAGCTTGTTATACTTTCATAGTTCTTGCATCAGTCAGTTCGAGGGCACTCTAGAGGGTTGAATTCTGTTTCAATACTGGTTTGCTTTATTTTATAGTTCATTTCTGTTATTAATCTTCATATTTGTCTATCAGTATTAAGTGAAATCGCGTATCTTTAGAACCTCATTATAAGTTTAATTGTTATCCAATTTTAAGGGTAAACAGTTTGGCGCCCACCGTGGGGCTAAGGATAATAGTAATTGCTTAATACTAATTTCAATAACACACACTACTTTACACTTGTTCTCGTAAGAATCTTTATTTTTAGGACAAACATGTCAAACTCACAAGCAGCACCTACACATGGTGACAACAGCCTTGGATTTCACGGGAAAAACGATAACATAGCTGCCCCAGGAATCGAGGTACCTCAGGCCGACCTCGAGGGAGAACCAATTGCAAATCCCGTCGATGTCAGTTCACATGTCGCCCTAAATGCAAATTTGGGCATTGAGCCCGAAGGTAGTATACACAGGGAAGTTCGATCAGGTGGTCGAGGTACGCAGGGCGGAGAAGATGGTGTAGTTAGCCTCCAATTGATATTCGAAATGTTACATGCTCAACAGGACGCTATAGCACAACTACAAAATCAACACCGAACACCGAGTAGGATCAAACCAGAAGTCATCCAAAGGACCGATCCTGTGCCGGAAAGGTCAAATGCCAATGAATCGGGGACTGACCCCGCCATCATGAAAATGTTCGAGGAGCTCACTAAGCGTATTGAATCGGGAGAAAAGAAAATCGAGGAAAATAGCAAGAACGTAGAGACATACAACTCTCGGGTTGACCAAATACCGGGGGCGTCGCCGATTCTAAAAGGTATGGATTCAAAGAAATGTATACAGAAGCCTTTCCCTCCAAGTGCAGCACCAAAACCCATTCTGAAGAAATTCCGAATGCCAGAAATTTCCAAGTACAACGGGACCACTGACCCTAATGAGCATGTCACTTCTTATACATGTGCAATAAAGGAAAATGACTTAGAATACGATGAGATTGAATCTGTTCTACTGAAGAAAGGAGCAATGATATGGTACCATAATTTTCCACCTAATTCCATCGATTCCTTCGTCATGCTTGCAGACTCTTTCGTAAAGGCACATGCCGGAGCAATAAAGGTCGCGACTAGAAAATCGAACCTCTTCAAGGTGAAACAAAAAGACAATAAAATGTTTAGGGAATTCGTATCTCGGTTTCAGATGGAATGCATGGAACTACCACCAGTCACAGACGATTGGGATGTTCAGGCCTTTACTCAAGGTTTGAACGAACGAAGTTCGGTGGCATCACGATAGCTAAAGCAAAATTTAATCAAATATCCAGTGGTAACCTGGGCCGATGTACATAATCGGTACCAGTCGAAGATCAGGGTCGAGGATGATCAATTGGGGACCCCTTCCGATTTCGCTTATCCAAACAGGCCCGTCGGCAGAACTCAAAGGCAGAAGATCATGAATAGTCCATGCTTCGGATAGAAGGCTAGAAGCACTGGGATTCAATATCCAAGAATGATAGAAGCATCGTTAGTAGCGTACCTTCCAGCCTATGGTTTCTAAGTACCGAGAGATCTAGTCAAGAGAGTAAAAAAGAGTTAGATACAATGTGATGTCTCGATTAATGTTTCAGAATAACATAAGGGAACCAATGGTGCAAACAAGTTGAAGAAAGGTTGTGAATAGTATAAATAGATACATAGAGGTCGCAAGCTAAAGTATAGTAAAGCGACAAGGTTTTATGACAAGAGTAAGGATGAGAAAGGGTGAGTAAGAAAGTGACGAGAATGGGTCAGTTCTCGGGATTAAGCCCATGAAAACATGAGAGCCGATGGGTTTTCTAAGTTATAAAAGGCTCAGTATAGCCTAAATGAACTCAAAGGAGTCTAAGACTAGTAGCATTTAGAAGAGATGGAATGCTGCCTGGTAGTGAAATGAAGGTGTATATGTGACAGATAAAAGATAACAGTTGGGCCTTCGACTGAATAATGATTTGAAGAAAGAAAAATAAAGGGGAGAAGGAGAAAAGATTCCGCGAACGGCACGAGATTAGAATACCCCGACAAGGCGAATCACATCGAGATACTATGAAATACGATTTCGGAAATCACTTCAAATATTCCCTGATGCAACGTAAGCCCTAGTGGCAAGGTTTTACGTAAGAAGTTTCAAGTTATCAATGGTATATTATAGATCAATAGTGAAGTGAATCAACAATGGATGCACAAAAGTTATAAAGTACAAGATGAGATTAGACCGTCATTCTTAAGATGAACAGTAATGATGAAGTATTAAAGGACTTAGATTTATACATATGGGATAAGCAACAGAATAACCTGGAGTTTGGTAGTAGGCCTCAGTAACGATAAATCGAAGTAAGTGTTACGGTATATTATGACCTACCTAGATGCAGTAAAGTCACACGGATGGATAACCGGGGCTATGAAACAAGATATAGCAATAGTCGTAAGTTTGATAAAGTACCGAGGGAAGGACTTCAGTATACCTATAAATGCCAGAGGGACATCTTTAGTTCTGTATATGTTCATAAAGTGAGGCCTAGAGATTGGCTAAAAGCCGTAGGAAAGAGTTGCATAGCCGTATTTACAAGGTCAGAGTCGTACATGCTGCATGATAGAAGGTAGCAACAGTTACGAGATTGGAAGGATTCCGACCACAAGTCGTGGTGTGAGAAAGAGGCCTAAAGGGAGGGGATGCCCTGGACTTTGGATTATTCACAGAACAGTTGCATAGATGGCAAGGAGAGTAATAAAGTATTCGGAAGACATAGGCTATGAAAATGATCAGTGCACCAGTCAACATTCGAGGACGAATGTTCCAAAGGGGGGAATGATGTTACACCCCACATTTCCGTATATGAAAGCACGCTATAAATAAATTGATAAGAGCTCGGAAATGAGATGTTACATCCCGTATTTTATTTGTACGCTAATATTTCGTCGTAAGTTAATCGACGTAAGCTCGGGAACGAGATTATTTTGGGATAATAAGTATTATGCTATTCCAAACAAGTGATGAGAATATTCATGAAGGAGAGAGGGTAAGCAAATCGAAGAAAATGAAATTTCTCAAAGTTTGACAATTTGGGATAAAATACGGTCCGAGTTATAATACCCGATATTTATGGATTAGTACCATACAAGGTACCATATGGCCATGATAGTATGATGTATAAAGTGTATTAAAAAGGAGTAGTATTTTAGGTAATTTTTAATTATGCGGGTAATTGGTTAATTAGCGGATAATGAAATATTACCTAATTAATTAATTGGTTATGGGATAAGATTAAAATTACCCCCAACCCCCACGTGGAAGCAAGCCACTTCATAAATAGATGACTCTTAGTCATTCTTGATAGGTGGCAAAATGATGTGTTACCAAAACACTTCAACAACGTGAAGTGTTACCAAAACACTTCAATTCCAAAGATCTTTCAAAACAAAACCATAACTACAATCAGATCCTGAACCTCATTCCTAATAATTTCAATACCAAGACCTTACAACCAGAAGTAAACGTTAGCAATTCTCCTTGCAACAAATTCCTGCAAGAATGTTTAGAGTCTTAGCAACGGAGAAATTTTACGGTTCTAAAGAAGTACGGTGCAATTTTTTCCAAGAATATCATACGGATTTTTCCCTACTCCAGGTATGTTAAGTTTATCTCTTCTTTCCTTTTGGCATGATCTATACAAAACGAGCAAATGCACAATTTCCATAAATGACTCTATTCATAGAAATATTAGGGGTGTCTATATTCTTGATTCCCCATATGAATTATTATTATATCTTTTGTTCATAGGTCTCAGAAAAATACGTATTTGATAAAATTTATCCGACATGCATATTATTTTTATGACATTCCGAAAAAATCTTATTAACCTATTTCTTAAGGCATATTATTTGTATGACATTCCGAGAAAATCTTATTAACGTATTTCTTAAGGCATATTATTTTTATGACATTTCGAGAAAATATTATTAACGTATTTCTTATACATTTCATGCATTTATACATATACATTGACCCATGACCAGATGCCGTTATATATGCATATATATGTATATATATATATATGTATATGGGATATGGAAAAAGGTTACGGCAGTATATACGCACCACCACCTGATCAGCTGGTATACGTTGATAATTTGCCCACAGTAGCTGAAATGATATGATGGGATGCCCTCAGAGGCTTGATGATGCTATGAACGCATATACCTATGCATGGTATGATATTTATACGCATATGCATGACATTATAAAATGAAATGACTCACAGAGCTACGCACACATACATGTCGAGTCTTTTACTCCATGTTTCTCTCATGTCTATTATTTATTGATTTTTATTCCTTACATACTCAGTACATTATTTGTACTGACATCCCTTTTGCCTAGGGACGCTGCGTTTCATGCCCTCAGGTCTTGATAGACAGGTCGAGAGTCCTCCAAGTAGGCGATCAGCTCAGCAGAAGCTATTGGTGCACTCCATTTGCTCCGGAGTTGCTTGTTTGGTCAGTATGATTTAGATGTGTATGGTTTGGTATGGTGGGGCTTTATCCTGACCTTTATGATAATTATGTACTCTTCGAGTCTTATAGACATATGTCGTGTACGTGAAAGATTGTATGGCTTGTCGGCCTATGTTTTAAGTTTATAAATGATGATGTTGGCATATTAGGCCTGTATGTCACGTGTATATAATGATAGTAATAAGAAAGATACGTTACGGTGGTACTCGATTGAGTAAGGTACCGTGTGCCCATCGCGGCCCATCGGTTTGGGTCGTGACACAGAGGACCATTTGACACATTTACGGGAGACCATCGATATACTAAGGAAATACAACATGAAACTCAACCCAGAGAAATGTGCATTCGGGGTCGGCTCGGGCAAGTTCCTCGGCTTTATGGTATCAAATCGGAGTATCAAAATCAACCTCGATAAGATCAAGGCGATCGAAGACATCACAGTCGTGGATAATGTTAAGGTCGTACAAAGATTAACAGAGCGCATAGCCGCCCTAGGCTAATTCATCTCAAGGTCTTCAAATAGAAGTCACGGGTTCTTCTCACTGCTCAAAAAGAAGAACAATTTTGCATGGACCCCGGAATGCCAACAATCATTGGAAGAATTAAAGCGGTACCTCTCGAGCCCAACATTGCTTCATACACTGAAAGCATACGAGCAACTCTACTTGTGCTTAGCAATCTCGGAAATCGCGGTAAGTGGAGTCCTAGTTCGAGAAGAACAAGGTACGTAATTTCCTGTTTATTATGTTAGTCGAACTCTCTGTGAGGCCGAGACCCGGTACCCACACTTAGAAAAATTAGCGCTTGCCCTAATAAGCGCCTCTAGGAAATTAAAACCATATTTTCAGTGTCACCCGATCTGTGTGGTAACTACTTATCCCCTTCGCAATATTTTGCATAAACCCAAACTTTCAAGACGACTGTCCAAATAGGCCGTCGAGATCAGTGTGTACGATATCGAGTATCGACCCCGAACGACCATCAAGTCTCAAATCTTAGAAGACTTCGTAGCCGACTTTACGCCTGTCCTCGTACCCGAGGTCGAAAATGAACTATTATTAAAATCAGGTACATCATTGAGGGTGTGGACCCTCTTCACAGACGGCACTTCGAACATGAAGGGGTCCGGGCTAGGCATCGTTTTGAAGCCGCCCACGGGTAATACAATTAGACAAGAAACTTCCAAGTTAACTAAAAATAAGGCCGAGTATGATGCCATGATTGCAGGTTTTGAGCTAGCTAAAGGTTTGGGAGCAGAAGTCATCGAAGCCAAATGTGACTCCCTGCTCGTGGTAAACTAAGTCAACAGAACTTTCGAGGTCCGAGAAGATCGAATGCAGAGGAACATGGACATATAACAAGTGACTCTACATCGGTTTAAAGAATAGACCTTACAGCATGTACCTCGAGAACAAAACAGCGAGGCTGATGCCCTTGCAAATTTGGGGTCATCAGTCGAAGACGGCGAGGTTAACTCAGGGATTGTCGTACAACTTTCAAGGTTAGTAACTTTCAAGGTTAGTAATTGAAGAAGGCTCCGCCGAAATCAACTCCACAAGTTTGACCTGGGATTGGAGGAACAAATATATCGAGTACCTAAAGAACGGGAAGCTTCCATCAGATCCTAAAGAATCGAGGACTCTACATACGAAGGCCGCACGATTCACATTGGCCGAAGATGGAACACTATATAGAAGATGTTCGATGGACCATTGGCGATATGTTTGGGACCAGGAGATACCGACTACGACCTACGAGTAATCCACGAGGGCACCTGCGCAAATCATTCTGGTACTGAATCATTAGTTCACAAAGTCATCAGAGCAAGATACTATTAGGCCGATATGGAAAAGGATACAAAAGAGTTTGTTCGAAAGTATAACAAATATCAGAGGTATGCACCGATGATTCACTAGCCCGGAGAACAACTCCACTCAGTCTTATCCACATGGTTATTCATGAAGTGAAGAATGGATATCGTTGGCCCTCTTCCAACGTCCCCAGGTAAAAGCTAAATTTATTTTGTTTATGACTGACTATTTTTCTAAATGGATTGAAGCACAGGCTTTTGTGAAAATTAGAGAGAAAGAAGTCATAAACTTCATCTGGGATCACATTATATGCTGATTCAGGATGCCTTCCGAGATCATATGCGACAATGGAAAGCAATTCGTCGGCAAAGTAACAAAATTTCTCGAAGATCGCAAAATAAAGAGGATCCTGTCGATGCCGTATCATCCTAGTGGGAACGGACAGGCCGACTCGATAAACAAAACCATCATTCAAAATCTAAAGAAAAGATTGAACCACGCTAAGGGAAAATGGAGAGAGATGTTGCCCGAAGTCCTTTGGGCGTATCGAACAATGTCAAAATTTAGTACGGGGGCAACACCGTTTTCTTTAGTATATGGTGCTGAAGCTCTGATCCCGGTTGAAGTCGAGGAACCCAGCGTCAGGTTTCGATATGCAATGGAAGAGTCAAATCACGAGGCTATGAATACAAGCCTCGAATCTAGATGCAAAACGGGAAGTCGCCCTTATTCGAATGGCCACACAGAAATAGCGGATCGAAAGGTACTACAATCGAAGAGCCAATCTTCGACACTTCAAAATCAAGGACATGGTTCTGAGAAAGGTCACCCTCAATACTTGAGACCCAAATGAAGGAAAACTTGGCGCGAACTGGGAAGGACCGTACCAGGTCCTCGATATCATCGGAAAATGATCCTACAAACTTGGCACGGTGAACGGCGAACAATTATCAAACAATTGGAATATATCACTCCTCAAACGATATTACTGCAAAGGTACGACCTTCTCCATTTTCATTTATATTGTATACTAACCATTTGCAGGTGTTTAATCGAAGACATCAAAGGATTCTTCAAACACAAAGTCCTTAGGTCTGAAAGCACGCGTTGCACTCTTTTTCCCTTAGACCGGTTTTTGTCCCAATTGGGTTTTTCAGACGTGGTTTTTAACGAGAAAACCATTGTCCGTGCTAACTTAGAGAAATTCAACAGTATCCAAGGATCTTTTACAATCAACCTCGAATACTGGGAGGGGGCATCACCCTCAGATAGTTATAAGGAAAATACTTCATGTCGACAAGGTCTCGATAGGTAAATTTTGTAGATGACCAAACGGTCAAATAAACTGTGTCCATGTAAATTACTGGAGCCCTAATGGTAAAACATGTACGCATGTATAATCTATTGAAAGTATTTTTCCTCACTAGATGTTCTTTGCCTTAGAAATATTTATACTTTACAATTTCATGTTTATGATCTGTTGTGGAAACTTTCTTAAGGGCCGATCACAACTAAAGTTCAAACAGTTTACCCTATACTCGGGGACTGCCGTCAAAAAGTTGACATGATCGAATTACTAAACCTCGAAATCGTAAGACCTTAAAAAGGAAATCTTCGATTTTATAGGCTACGGCCACCCACTCGGGGACTGGCACTTCGAACAAGTTTGAAGCATAGCAGGGAAACAAGCCTAAGGGGCAAATACCAAACTAAAGCCTACGGCCAAAGTAACACGGTTCGGAAACGTCTTATTCCCGTTATAAAACAGGCCTTGGAATATTTTCATAAACTAGTTAAAAAGGCTACCCTCGGCTGAATTACTAAGGGTCTCGACAATATCGACCCTCGAAAAACCTAATGGGTACAAAGTTGTTCGAACTCACAAACAAATTCTTTATTTCATCCTAAGGCACAATAGATCTTATATGATCAAACAATAAACTTTTCAAACCGAAAAGGGAGAGAAAGCCATTCTTTTTACTATGGCTGAATCGGCCTAATTCAAGAGCCTAAAGGGTCATTTTATGTTTGAGTTCGAGAAACTATCCTCACTCAATTAAAACCTAAGGGTCGCCCTACTCCAAGTTCGAGCAATTACTCACTCGATTATAAAAACTACACTAGTTTGGCTTCGACCAAATTGCCTAAGCCTCGAACTTATGAAGAAAATTTCATAAGGCATAAATGAAATAAAGACAAGTCGGAAAGGAAAGAGATCTTTTTATATATGAGAATATTTACAAGGTCCGATCAGAATCCTATACGAAAGATCAAAAGTGAAAAATCCTAAGGTTCCTGATCTTCTCTGGGGGAAGCTTATTTTCCATCGAGGTCCTCCCCATTCTCGGACCCGCTCTTGCTGCCATCATCATCATCATTATCGGAAGTGGCCAGCGCTCCGGCTTCGGCTTCATGCTCTCTAGCCTTTACTATCTCATTGGTAAGATCGAAACCTCGAGTGTGGATCTCCTCAAGGGTTTCCCTTCGAGATTAGCATTTGGAGAGTTCAACAATCCAATATGCTCGAGTTTGAGCGGCCTCGGATGCCTCTCTCTCTTGGACTTGAGCAGCTTCAGCATCGGTCCGGTAGATAGCCACGATAGCATCTGCTTTGGCCTTTGCCTTTTCGGCTTCAGATTTTGCCTTGGCAAGTTCAGAAGTCAACCGAGCCTCGAGCTCCTTTATTTTCCTTGCTTGAGTCAAGCTCTTCTCCTTCATACCTTGAATCTGACTTTCGAACGATGATAATTGGGCTCGAGCAGTCTCTTTTTCTGCATTAAAGCGGTCCATACCTTCTTTCCACCCCAAGGACTTCGCCTTTATCGTATCTACTTCCTTGAAGAACTACTCGATCCTCTCGATCTTCTACTGCAGCTGTGAGATCGAAATGTTAGCCATTGTTCCCGAATCGAGCCCATGAGCTTTTACATTTTTCATTACCTGCTCGATCAAGTCGGTCTAATCTTTGTGAGTCATGGCCAATTCGGCTCGGATGTCCTTGATCTGTTCTTCGTTTTGCTTACCGAGAAGGTTGAGGGCATTCCTCTCCTCGGTAAGCCTTTGAATGTCGGCCTCATACCGACTCAGTTAGGCTCAAGACTGAAAAGATGCTTCTCGGTGAAGCGTTGAGGCCTACGCAGAAAGAAGAAAAGAAGTTAGAAAAAAAGAGAAAAATGAACACAAAAGAAATACCAACATGGGGAGCTAAGGCTTACCCGATTCAGAGCTTGCTGCGCTTCATTGAAAAGGTTCAATGCCTCGCCCAAGTCCTTCCTCGAGACCTCCAAGTCACTCAGGACGGTTTCATCTTCGACCCCGGTAAAGTAATCACGGAAGGAATCCTCCCTTCCGTGGGCTCCTTCGATGGAGAGGTCTTCAAGGACCGAGCCTCTTGAATCATCTCCTCAGAAAACGAGGGGAGCAGCGGAGAGCCTCCAATTTCCATTGCCCCAAGTGAATCACTTGGGGCGTTCTCCTCATCTCGGGGGGCCTCAATAGCCGTACCCACCGTTGGCTCAGTGTGGTGGGAGGCATCTTCGATCCTCGATGACTCGGGGGCTTTGCCCAAGTCTCTTCCGGAGACCCCTTCATTTCTAGATGGAGTCTCTGCAGCCTTCACCGATTCAGTGGCCCTTGGGGCCTCGGCGCTCATTCCCACTCGGGCCACCAGCCCGGAATCATCTTCTTCCACTTCTTCGTCTTCCTCCCTTAGACGCTAAACATACTTTTTGGTTAGGAGGATGTTATTCTTCCTCGGCTTACATTCCACCTTCTTCTTAGGTTCTGGATCCTCAGAGGGTGGGGACTTTTTCCTCTTTTTGTCCTTCATCGATTTTGGTGCCGGGATCGAAGTCTCCCCTTCACTAGATAGGGGCCTCATAACAGCATCTTTGGCTAGGCCTGTATGAAAGGAAATTAAGTAAGAACTTTTTTGATAAAATCATTAAAGACGTGGAAAAGGGGCTTACCGTGAGTTTTGGCTTCCCATCGGCCCTTTGATAAATCACGCCATGAGCGCTCGGCATACGAAAAGGTCAAAGCCAGGTCCCGAACCCAGCTCTTGAGGTTAGGAATTGCACCGGGCATCCAAGTGATTGCTACATCACAGAAGAGATATCGATGAGAAGAAGCAAATGAGCAGAACAATAAATAAGAGCTAATAGTAGAATTATACCTACGCTTCATATTCCATTTCTCGGGAAATGGCATCTTCTCGGCCGGGATTAGGTCGGAAGTCTTCACTCGAACGTATCAGCCAATCCAGCCTCGGTCCTTGTCCACGTCTATGCTCGAGAATAGCACTTTGGTAGCCCGGCATTGGAGTTTTATTAACCCGCCTCGATAGAGGCGGGGGCTGTACAACCTGATGAGGTG